>CAIGRF010044895.1:11734-23394 GCA_903798235.1 Fraxinus ornus | reverse complement strand
AATCAGGCTGGTTTCGGATCTGCTGATGGTTCCCTGGATAACCAGGAAAATCGTCCTCAGATTCCTCATCACTGAAATCCTCGATCTGCACGTGTCTTACTGCTCTAGGTGGATGCCTACCTCCATGACGGCCGAGGACAACTCCCTCGAATCCATCTCGGTTGGTAGGGGTAGGGGAGTTCACAGCAGGTACGCTGGGATTGGGTTGCCGTCCTAACAGTTGCTGTAGCATGCCCTCCAACCTCTCCATCGCTTGTCGCTTCTCGTCAATTGCTGCCCATAGATCTGTATTGCCTTCCTTGCGATCAGCGTCGTGAGGGTTCATTCTTTCGGCTTCGTTGTTGGCCATCGAACAAGGCAAATCCTTCGCTCTGATACCACTTGATGCAGAACGGATGTAACAAGATTTACTAGCGTAAATCTTGAAAACAAGAAAATTGAAATTCTCCAAGAACGAAATTTTATTCAATTTCAATGCTGACGGAAAAACATCCAAAAGCCTTTAAATAGGCATTACAAGAAACCTTAAAAGCATAGAAAATGAAATCGTTCCAAAAATAGCGAAAATCTGAAACGGGAAATATGAAAATTGATCATTCGGATGCCTAAACAAAGGAATTTGGCTAAAATCACTAGATCTCGAGCCCCGAGTCCAATTTTTCGGGCCGTTTCCAATCAACCTGCCAAATTTCAGCCCATTCCGACACCGTCGCGACAATGACAAAATTACCCCTGACGCAATTTTTCTTTGCCAATTTTCTGTCCAGCACTTCCTCAAACTCCAAAGCTAGTTGTCCTACATCAATTAATTCCTCTATAGATTCACCCAAATGGTAATGAAGGTTCTGGATCTGGATTCTACATCGTCCGTTCTCTTATTCATTGATTAGAAAATTATGCCTTTCGGGTTGAGATCTAGAAGATAAAGAACGAGATTTGGTGAGTACGTAAATCAGCCATCCAGTTTGATCCATGCTTTAAATGTCACTATCGATGTTGTAAAGCTCCATTCATGTTGCTCTATCAAGGTATTATTTTCTATTAGTCTTGTAATTTGTGTAGTTAATTTCATGATTTTGACTCACATTAACATCTAATTTAGTATTTCTATTGAACCCTAGATATAATGGAATCCAATGTTATACTGACTTATGTAGACTCTATTTTAATCTCTCTTATTATTGGTAATTTTAAATCTGTTATTTCATTTGAACTGATAAAGTAGGTAATGTTGTATTAGTTGTTTCAATACAATATTAAGATTTTTACCTATGGATTTGATGAATGCTATTAAGATATTAGTTGTTTCAATCTGAACATGGATGTATTACTTTGCTAAGTTTGACTATTTTCCGTATGCTGATGAATGTTTTATATGCAAATACTTGTGGTCCATACAACACATGCATGCTACAAATACAATAGTTACTGGTAGCTTCTTACCTTTGTTCAGATTATAGCAAGTACCCTTTACCATGTTCGGTATAATTGATTAGAGAACACTTGAATTATAAGGCAATCATTACGTGTGTTATAATTTTTTTGTATTTCAGATTCTTTTATTTTAATAGTTTCGAAATGCATTTCTGATTATTTTATTTTAATAGATTTAAAAGACTTCAAGATGCTTATTGAGAAAAATAATATGTTTGATATAAGTAAGGAAGAATATGTTGATGAACAAGAGGTACACAATAACTACGTTCGTAAAGAGATTATGTAAGCGCATGAAGTTGTAATGCAGTTTGATTCATTTTACAAACTTTTTGAGTACTATAAACAATATGGAAAACAAGAAGGATTTGGAATGCAGTTTGATTCATCTGATGTTTTTCATGTTAATAATGTGGCAAGATTCGATCAACATGCTCCTTACTTTCATTACTTCCCACCTTACACTCCGAGACCTCTAGATTTACCAAATTCCCTATTGAATGCCCAAGGTAAATAAAAGTCCAATTTGTACTATTATTTGATTATTGAATATATGTGTGTTAATTTTTTTAACATTAGGTTATTCAATATATTATTCCAATCCATATATGCAGCAGGAAGATGACATCTAGCTTGTAACTTGAATAAGGTAAGGATAATCTCCAACTCAATTGTTATATATGTTTTAATGTATTTATTTTTACTAATTTTATTTCTTGAAAAATAGGAGTCTATGCTGGTGTCGTTAGATGATGTTTCAGAAATTTAGATTAGATGTGACCATGATTTGCGTATTTGGTGTAATCTTCTCAGATTGGAGAGAATTTGGCACCGCCATTACATTCAACCAATTCAAAGAAGACCGCAGATTCGTAAAACCTGATAAACTCCTTTTCAGGGTGCAAAATGCAAATTATGAAAATTTATAAGCTAAATTTTATTCATTGGTATTGATTATAAAGAATTGTTACTATTTTGATATGCCCATGTTGGAGATTTATCATACTTCCTATATGTTTCAAACTTCATAATCTTTTTTATGGATGGAGATGAATAACATAATCAAATTCAGTAAAGTAATTATTTTATGTCTTCCACAATGTCAGTGTGAATTTTGAAGTTTGTTTCACGAAATTATATTAGTGCGGATTTTTTATTATTCATGACATAATTATGTTTTAAAAGCATTTTGACAACCAAATTAGAAAGAATAAGATAAACCATGCAGAAATGTGTAGATCTTGACAAATTTCATAATTCTTTTCTCAACTTCTGCATTAGGAGACGATCTTGGCATCCTTAGTAGTTTTTTTCTACTAAAAGTAAATATTGCGGCGTAACTCATTCAAATTACATAGCCTTGATCATCATGTTTTCTTCATCACTGCCGCACGTGTTACAATAAAGTAAAATGGGCTATGCATAAGATAATTAAGCACATTCAAAGATGGAACCCCTAACATTTCCCCTGCAATTCGTAATTCATCGAGTTCTTGCTTACACCTTAAACATACCTCATTTGTATCCTCGATGTCCGTCACATTTTGCAATTCTAAAATGGCAAGTGTCCCCGGTCCAAAAGAAATATTTCATGCAAAGAAAATCTAAATCAAATATTTTTTTGTAAACTTTTAATTCATTTACTTGATGACAGTGGAATGAAATATGGATAAGAGACCTACTGTGCAAAAAGAGGAGTTCAACTATCTGGAAGCCAGGAACAAAGAATAGCTTTGGCTCTTGCAATATTGAAGGGCCCTACAATCCTGGTGCTGGATGAAACTGTTGGTAGTGTATCAGAAAGCGTGGTTCAAGAAGCACTAGAGAAGATGATGGGTGGTCAAACATGCATCGTTGTGGCTCATCAATTATCAACAATACAGAATTCTAATACCATTGATGTTATCAAAGATGTCTGCTCTCAGTGGGAAATAGTGGTGCCTATTATTCGCTTGTTAAATTCAAGGTGGCAACTCTCCTTACCAGTAAAATGAAGCAGCTGGATCTAAAATAGTTGATTTCTCGGATACATGTTTCCTGTACTTAATGTCACCTGAATTCTTGGATATATAGGCAGAAAGGTAACCTTCACACAAAACGATTACTATATATGGGCACTCATTTCGAAATAGTACACTTCTAAAAAACACAAAACCATTATACTACATGTCAATCCAACTCTAAAGCTAAAAGTATATCCCTTCCATTACTAAATTAAAATAGTAAAATTCATGAAACTGAAGTAGCTGTATCAATACCAAAACAGAATTTGTACTCAAGCAATTAGGACACCATAAATAAGCAGCAGATTAGTCACATATGGTCGAGCTAGTGCTCCAGTGCGCCCATAATTTAGTGTGGTGACTTCTTCCTTGATTTTCTCACCAAAGTCGTTTACACAAATTGAATTGGGCATCGTTTAGGCACGGAAGCATGTAGATTATTAACAAGAAGACCAGAACAAAAGCAGCAGAAATCAATCTTTATATAATAAGTTCAAGTATCAAATGGAACCCGGAAATTGTTAAAGATGGGGCAACGAAAGTGAAGGCAAATATGTTTCTTTCTTAATCACTGCCGCACCTGTTACAATAAAGTAAAATGGGCTATGCATCAGAACTGTGTTGTAGATGAACAGCCAGAACTTTGGGAAGAAGAATGGTGAGAAAATTTTGGGAAGAATTTGGTAATTTGGGAAGAATTGTGTAATAGGAAAAGACCTATTTTCCTTTTTTTTTTTTTAAAAAAAAAGAAAGAATTACTAAATTATCCTACATTTCCCTTTTTAAAATTATTAACTGTCGGTAGTCGCCCTATGTGGCATATACATGGCAGTTTGTTATTTGATGTATAAGGTAATAAAAAAGCTACCATATTAATGTATCAAATAATAAACTGACATGTCTATGCCACGTAGGGCGACTACCGACAATCTTCACATTACAAGGATGGTTCCAAAAAGAATTCATGTCTTCCAAAATTTGAGAAATCTTACTGTTAGAGATTGTAAGAGCTTAATATACTTATTTTCGCCTTCTATAGTCAACTCACTTGTGGCCCTAGAACATTTAAAAATTGAAAGATGTGAAGCATTGGAAGCAATCATTGGAAGAGAAGAAGAAGAGAACACTTCAGAGAAAAGAAACATTGTCATGAATGCGAACACTCCATCGAACCTCCATCACTTCACCCAAGTTATTTCAATGGATGCAAAACGAAATGAAGTTATCAATATGCTTGAGTTCCCAAAACTAAACTGACTCGAGCCTCACCATTTAAGCAATTTTAGGAGCTGCAAATTTGAATCTAACAATGATGCCATTCTTCAAACGTTGTTCAACCGGGTATGTATCTTTCTTTTTCTCCGTGTGCGTCTGGCCATATTTGTTTCCAAGTACGTGTATGCAAATCGAAGAATAAGACAAACTATGAAAATTTCTCCAATTCTTTTGTAAAGAATAAATTATCAACATTAGAACAAAAATATTAGAATGGTCATTTAGTACAAATCAATGAAATTTTATGATTACAAATATTATTAATCGGAGTGAACCCTCTAACAAAACCTAAGCCGCTGTTTGGTTTAGATAAAAAAATATATGCCCATGTTTGAGAGATTAAAATCAAAATCAAATTTTTAGTAGATTTTAGCGGTAACAAACATGGGCATATTTTGAATAAAATCTGATAAAAGTTAATGAAATGTGTGGTTGATAAGTTGTGGGTATGTGGTTGAAATTAATTATTGAATTTGATTTAAAATTTAATTTACTTTTTCGTTGAACCAAACATGGGCTAAATTTAGGAGAAATGGTACGGTTGTAGCGCCTCATGTTATTTTAAGTTAATAATTATAGCTTTTCATGATTCCAATCAACTATATACAAATTACGAAAAACATTTTGCAGAACTGTACTCTTAATTAAGAATTGAGAGAATAGGAAATCTCGGTGATTTTCCAATCATTAACCATATAAAGTTTAAAATAAAAAGATATGCGTAAATTTTGGAACTAAAATTTCGAGATTAAATTGGGGTAATAGTGAAAGGAGAAATTCAGATTTATTTCTATTTAGTCAACATCACAATAATGTGTCTAGTAATACAATTGAACAGATAAATACAGTTTCTATAGAATAACATAGCTTTCCCCAATTCATTTATATAGATAGCATAATGGATAAATTTTCGCTGACTACAACTAATTGAACTTTGCAGGTCAACTTTCCTAACATGGAGGAGTTGCATGTTGTTCAGTTGGATTGCATAGTAAAGCTCTAGGCAAGGAAATGCCAATAACATCTCTTACCTAAACTAAAAGACATGCAGGTGCGGTATTGTGATAAATTGCTGATCGTTGCAGAATCTGATTCAATTCAGTTGAAGTATTGTTTGACTTTTGAGGGTATAAAGGTCACTAATGATGATGCAGAAATTAATATTCTTGGCCAATTAAAAAGATCGTCCCTGGGCTCACTACTAAAATTGGTGCACATTATAATTAGGATGGTTCCAAAAGGAATTCGTGTCTTCCAAATTTGACAGATCTTATTGTTAATAGTTGTAGGAGCTTAATATACTTATTCTCACCTTTTATTAGAGTTCCAAATTGGCCGGTGATACTTACACGATCCATTTAATAAGGTAAGGGCAATCCTCCCCTAACAAGCCGGTTTTGTTAGTTTGAGTTAGACCCAATATCCTTCTTGGGGTGTGTTCAGTAGGGAAGAAAATTGGATTAAAATTGACAAACTAGCCGTTATTGTTGACTTTTATTATACGAGTGAGACCCAATAATGACTATATTTTCAATTTTAATTGAATTTTAAGCCATACCAAACATACCCTAAATATAGTATTAGAGTAGGGCCTGTTTTGCAATATTGGGTGCACTCAATATCTTTTTGTTCACAGTTGTTTGACATGGTCTACGCTGTGCGTGAAGGGGCATATTAGAGTTCTACGTTGGTTGGTGATATTTACACGATCCACTTAATAAGGTGAGGGCAATCCTCCCCTTACAAGCTGGTTTTGTTAGGTTGAATTAGACTCAATATCCTTTATAATACCTTCAGTCCCCAATTCTCTTTTGGCTTTGAACATTCTAGAGGTTTCAAATTGTGGATCAATTGAAGAGATTATTGAAAAAGAAGAAGACCGATGATTTGTTTCTATCTTAATTTTATTTCTTCAACAAACCATATGATTTAGCATCAATCTCATCTAAGTGAGAAAACCGATGGATGAGTTCCTTATACCTCTTTATAATAAAACAAGCACCGATAATGAGTAGTCTAAAGAGAAAATGAATAAGCAAAACTCATCATGTATGTGGAGTAACGTTATTCTGTTTCTTCCCTTTTTTTTTTCAAGGATTTCAAAATAACATTTTAAAATGGAGTTACTATTTTAAATACTCAAGACTCAAAACATAATAAAAAATTATTTATACCTATTTACTTGAAATTCAAATACTTTGATGATTGTTCATTATGTGAGATTCACTATCGGAATATGGAAATGCTACTTTCAGTACAAAGTGTGAATAAAAATAGAGGGTGAGCAAATAAAAATGATAATCATTAAACCACGAACAAAAGGATCGAGAGCCTCTCTAAATTGATAATACTTTTATATTCTCCTTTAATATGATTGAGTTTAGTAATTTCAAGTTGTCAAATATACCACTAAAACTTCATAGTTCACACAAAAATACAAAATTGGAGTCAAGCCAGAGAACTCGACAGTAATATTAAATTCAACTTCAATGTAATATAATCGAGCTAATGGTCTGTTAACGTTGAATGTAATACCCAATTCTTGAGTGTGGTTAGCTCGTCCAAATCAAGTTTGTGATGGCTACGATTGTACAAGAGCTCGACTGAAAGGGATAGAGAGGAAAATCCAGCTGCTGAAAATTCAAATTAACAAAAAAAACTAGAACTACAAATAATGAGTTCATGAACCTCGCCTCAACCATCAAGCTTTTCACCGGGCTTTGATCGAATTCTACCCACCATATTACTCAACAAACTATCGTATTGTGGATCCCTCTCTTCAATTACATTTTCCATATTCACTTTTGATGCACTATCTAGAAGTCCAAAAAAAAGGTTGAAAATCATGGTCCTATTTTCCTTTTAATTCAAATCAATATCCAAAATATATATGTAACCATTCATATGAAGAGCATAATTTATCTAATTTAAAAAAAAAAAAAACTCTAATTATTGAAAATACTAAGCTTGGCTGGCGGTCATATATGTTTAATTTAATACACAAATTGTTAAGCATATTAATTCCTCGTTTGACCCTATTTTTTAAAATTTGTTTTTCTTCAAATTCATTTTCATCTACACATTTACACTCATTTCTGGCACAGGCTACTTAGGCAGTGGCTTTGGGTCTCAAAAAAAAAAAAATGTCAAAAATGATTGTTTTATGTAAAGAAGATTTATGGAATTTTCTTGCATTAAATATTTTCTTGAAGATGTAGCATTGCAAATGAAGTAGAAGGTTGTCCCAGTACCCAATGATGATTTTTTTAAATTATTCAATGTTAATTTGTGTTATTTAGATTTCATTGTTGCTTTTAATTTTGTTTTTTTAGTTTTTAAATTTAGGATATTTTTGGCAATAAATGGTAATCATTACTTACATACTTTACTGTCTTTCAGAAGCATTTAGTTATATTTCTTGAATGCGAGAATTGATTCTTAGACAAATCAAACGATGATTGAGTGTCATAGGTATACTATTCTTTATCACGAGAAACTGTGTTTGAATATTGATGCTAAAGAAATTGTTACGTTTGTTAAAAAAAAAATTATATTCGGTGACCTCAAAATATTTGATCACCTTGTGCCTCAAAATTCTTTGAGCCGGCCCTATTTTGAACTCTTGATGGAAGTTTTTGTTGCTGACTTAAATGAAGTAAAATGTATGTTTCTAGAAAGCAGAAGACNTTTTTTTTTTTTTTTTTTTTTTTTTTTTTTTTTTGCGAGCTAAAATGAAGTAGAATGTATGTTTTTGGAAAGCATCACTCTGAACACTCGAATCTAATTCATCATCACTAGTAACTGATAATGCCTTACCTCTTCCCTTCTTAAAAACTTTCTTCAAATTAGGACATTCATTCCTATAACAATCAAAACCCTGACACTCATGGCATCTGACAGACTGTGTTTTCTTACTAGAAGTCCTAGAGTTTATTAGAAACGTCATTTTTCCTATCGTGAGGTTTTCTCCTATTCCTCATTGCCTTCTAAAACTTATTAATGAAATAAGCTATTTCACCGTCCTTTAGGGTCTCAGTGTTAGTAGACTCACTCTCTTCTTCTTTAATGGAGTTCATGAATATGGATTTAACCTTCTTTAGTTGAGAAATGGTGAGTTCATAGTTTGGAGAGATCATACGAGTTCCTCTATCTTAAATTCATCTTAACCCTTAATTTCTTCAATAGCACTGATCTTAAGTCTAAACCTTTCATGTAGGGATCTAAGGACTTTTTGAAATATTTTAGATTCGGGGGTCTTTTCACCTAGGTTGAAACTCGAGTTTACTATATCATGAAGCTTCACATCGAATTCATCGAATGATTCATCGTCCTTCATTCTAATTTCTTCAAACTTAGAGGTTAACATTTGCAGTTTGGAATTCCTAAAAGTTTTGGTACCCTCGTGTGTGGTCTCTAAGATTTCTCAAACCTCTTTAGCAGTTTCACACATCGATACTTTCCTAAACTCCTCTGCAGGCACAACAATAAATAGAGCATACATCCTTTGACTATTCCAGTTGCAATCAACAACTTGATCTTTGATCCAAAGAGAAATATCAGTAGGTGTAACAACATCAGCAATAGTGGATGAAGGTGCAGTCCAACACTGATACAAATACGCTCATCCAAAACTTTAAGAAATGCTCTCATTCGAACTTTCCAGTAAGCATTGTTGCTTCTGTAAAAAAACGGAGGCATGGATAGAGACTAACTTATCTCGATTAATTTATGGGTTAGAAATCGAAATGTGGCTCTGATACCAATTGAAATTACGAGGTTCGACCCATACTACACCTAGAGGGGGTGAATAGGTGATTATGCGGAATTAAAACTTAATAATTAACTAGCAACAAATCACTATTAATTATCTCTAGATGGTTAATGATTCAAGTCACTATTAATTATCTCTAGATGGTTAATCATTCAAATCAATTTTCCTAAGTTGAATTGCCACACTTATATGAAAGTAAATAAACACCAGGAATGATCACTGAAAAACCTCAACTAAGTAAAGATTTCGAGCACTTTGCCAATCAACAATCCACCATAAACAAATTATGAATTTACAGTTCACCAGACACAACTACCACTAGTACTTTGTGACCTCCAGACTACAATTTTCACAGCCCTCCAAGACTGCGTGCTCCTGCATCAAACATGCCCTCGTCCAAGTCCCAACCCTAGTGGTTGGAATATCAGTTAAATTTTGAGTATGTCCTCGTTGATTAGTTAAATTAATTATATTTAATTAATTGCACAAAAAATAATTTCCCACTTACAAAGCAATTTGATTTTTTCCAACTCAACTATAGAAGAATTGGTTACAGGCATTTGAAATCTGAAAAGGACGTCAAACACAAATGTTTAAAAGAGCTGGATTTTTTGTCAGATTTTTTATAGGAGACATGTGGTAGCATCTGATTAGACCTTGACCAAAAAATAAAAGAATAAATAAAGAAATAACCATACAATTCTGGCAACAATTCTCCTGTACAAGGGGAATTGTCGTATTTAAAATCCTATTTGGATCCAAAGTAAACGAAAGACTTGGAATTTGCAATTAAAGCTACTAAGATTTGACTAGGTATTTGGTACTACATAATACGGGTAGTACAACACATTTGTCGTACAAATTGCTGGAAATAATTTCATAGAAATCATACATAACAATTTTTTTATTGAAAGTCTACTTATTCATGATCTGATTAAATTATTAGATTCACTTTATAAATGTTTTAAGTTAATCACTAGGGATTTAAAGGACTTAGCTTTGTGTCGTGACTACCGTTGAATGAGATGAATTCACTTTATAAAATATGAAAGGTGATTACCATTGAATGATGGCACGTGGTCTCGTCTTAACAATCTAGCATCAACCTCATAAACACCACATCCGTTGTCTTAAGTTGATGTGGTATTAAATGTATCCATCATATAGCTTAGATTTACCCTATGAAAAGTTGACTAAAAGGCATTTGCTGCAAATATGTCAAATCAATTAATTGTACAAAAAAAATCTCTTTGATAAGGCGAACAAATGAAAGATTCCTTGTGAAATGGAGGCTCATAGCTTCGAAAATACGATCATAATGATTCGCCTCAAACATGGAGTTTCGGCCTCCACACGTCTTGTTGGGTCAGCTGGGGCATTTAGCTCACTTCGGCTTCCTTTGTTCATGGCTTCGATTAGGCCAGGTGAGCAAAGTAATGTAGATTGCTGGCCTTAGATGGATTCTTGTTGTTTCCTTAATTGGCTGTAATGTAGCCAATAATAAGAGCCTTGTACGACGAGGCGTAAAAATTACTAAAAAATGTGAGGAAGAAAGTTTACTTGATTGATTAAATTCATTGCATAGACTCACTTAGCCACCGAAATAAACGAACATTTTATACACTTATTCTATTGTAAACTAGAGAGACAATGGATCTTGACCAGTAAATAATTTTCTCATCAAACTGTCATGTGGGTTCACCAAATGTTTTATTGTCGTAACTATGCGAAAAAGAAAAATAGAATGGCTATGCTAATGAAAAACACATTGGATAGTTGAGTGATTGAATTGCCCAAAATCTTATTCCTATCCTCTTGAAATGTAAAAGAATATTGTTAAAATTCCTACTTTATATTATTTGTTTGCCTGCTGTCAAATTAGATGCAAAGTTGATCCTTAGCTTTTGACCTAGTAGAACTAACAGGAAGAAAAGAATAAAGGGCAGCAATAAAAATAAAAAAAAGTGACAATAATGAGTTGGGACAAAGCTACGAGTAACATTGTAAAGTTAATTAATTTGGTACGAAAAGAATCGAATTATTTGATTAGCAAGTTATCCACAATGCCAAACATTACACTACCAATTTTCATTCTCTATTTTATTTCCTCACTTAATATACATATTTTGACCAGATTGAAAAGCTTGTGTTATTGGAGTAGGGCGTGTGACATCCTC
>CAIGRF010044862.1:49235-75203 GCA_903798235.1 Fraxinus ornus | reverse complement strand
ACAACCACAAATTCGAACATGTTCTGTATTACAAACAAAGAAAGGCTCAAGTTGAGAATATTCTTGTCACGGAAGACCCTTCATTCCTATACTTCTCTAGGATCAACAATGGTTACAATTATGACTTCTTGATTGATTACGTGACCTACTGGTTCAATAGTTGCATCACATATAGCTGAAACCACATTCTATAATGAAAACTCTCTGGTAGTTTGTACATCAGTTGGAATTGTAATAGATTGTTGCTCAATATATATAACATCAATACTTAATGGGTATTTAGAAGGGTCATGATCCATACCTTTTAGCATTACTGTCACTTCTTATTCTCACCGATGGCAAATCATGATTCAGTACATACTATATTGTGACGGCTACCTTTGTATGATCCAAATTGAACTCAGTCATTACGGTATTCACAAGCTTAGTATAAGTGCAATTACGATCCAACAAAACCACCGATAACTGGGATCCATTCAGCAAACATACGTGCACATACATCATTTCTGCAATGTTAAAAACATATTGTCATGAGTAAAATTGAATTCACACAGGTCACATATGTCTTTCGAGTCACACTACGAGCGCATGCATGTCACGAAATCACCTACGACATTCTATATGTGCTATACATGTAATCAATGTCACATAGTCTATTGATTATGCATTGAAATATTTTCAATTCGCGTCGCAAATTTATGAAAACATAATACAATCGTAACAGTTGATCTGATAGCATGACATACTAATGGCAATGGGTATTCTTGGCACCGGCAATGGAAATTGTGACTGGAACTCCAATCTACTCGAAAACTACGTACAAAACTGTACTATGACAGAAGATAACGACTTTCGAATTGTGACCGAAAATGTCGAATGTACTGTCGTCAATTGTCAACATGGAGGTACTCCACTAGCCCGAAGCTTATTTTGTGACTGGAGATGAAGACCTTCGAATTGTGACCGAAAATCCTGATTGTACTGCCGTCAATTGTCGACATGAAGGAACTCCATTGAACCGAAGCTGAATTTGTATTTTAGGGAGATGATTTGATATTTTAGGGAGTCCTAATTGCATGCTTAATTTATGGAATATAATGTAACAAAATATTCCCCGGATTAGTAGGGATGGTGGGGTTGGATTTGGTATTATATTACAATTAATATTTAATTATTTACTAAATGCCTGATTTTTGCAATTTTGAAATGTAAGGCCTAAAAATTGATTTAGTCATAGTTAATACCTGATCCATGAATTTCTCCTTGACAAATATCCGAGTAAAGGACTCATACTTGAGCCCTTTTTCACCTATGGGATGTGTACTGTCTATGGTCTTAGAGACATTGAATTAGTGTGTGAGTTATGCAATTCGAAAATTCGAATCAACAATAATATACGTGGTAGCAAAATAATTTATTTTTCTTGTTTGACTACTTTTCATAAAATCCTAAATTAGGGAAATGTCAAAGTTGAAATGAATATATAAATAGAAAATAGCAATAGGTCTCACGAGATGTGAAGATAATAATAATAATTAGTAGTTATAAACGTGTAATTAAAATTAATATTTATCATAATATAAATTTATAAATTAATTATATCCTAAAGTTCATTTACTACTATGTCCCATGACAGTCGTGACAACACGTGAATGGTGGAACAGTCCATATGCACATAGGAACCTTGCACACAATAAAAACTCCTGCAAGGTGGTATAGTACTTGAGAGCATATTTAAGTCCAATCCCGCAAATCTAGAAAATCCGCCAATTTCTTTTTGATTACGTGACAACTTGTCAATTTTACGTTCTAAGTACATTTAATCTCATATTTATCTGTCGAATTACTCCTGGTTGACTCAGAATCCTCCGTAATTATAGAGCAGACACTTTATGCATTACAATTTGGTGAAGCGGTGCACAAGAGTGACGTGAGTATGTGAACACTTTGGGAAGTAGGCCCTTTTTTCTATTTAAATTTTCATATTTGATTTTTGGTTTTTTTTTTTTTGTTGATTTTGTTGTTAAGATTTGGGTTCAGATCTCCGATAATGGCGGAAGAGGGGATTAACCCATTGATGTCTATAACACCATCACCCGAACTACTGGGTCTAATTATGAGAATTGAAAATTTATGAGCTCATTTGAGGGTTAATCCATTTTTTAGAACCTTGTAGAAAAGTAATTTAAATGCTAATTCCCACGAGTTTTGCTCTTTGAAGAATGGTTGAATGCTTGGTTAAACCCTTATGTAGAAATCCTTGATATACATTTTTTGTCATATTCCTGATTGACCAAACATAAGGTAATGTGTAGTGTGAATGCATGTGTATATATAATATAGTATTCATGTGAGGAATGAGGGAGAGATTCTTGTTCATTGCACAAATTTCAAGGAACAATTTTCAATGCTAGAATTAATATTCTTTCCACCATCATGGATTTTTCCTTAATGATGCACGTCTAGTCTTGTCCTATTTAAGCTCTTCATTAACATTCACATGCTACCACTCACTATTATTTTTTCCAGTCCAAATAATATACACATATACACGCACATAGCCAAGGTGGAAATTTTAAGAAGGATCAAACAATTTTATTCAGTCTCTATTACTCTTTCTTTTAAATTTCACTATAAGTATGCTACCTATATTTGGATTATTATTATGTTTCAAGAAAATTATTATGGGTCCCATATGGTAAGAGGGCCGGAGTTTAGTAGCGTTACACATAAGAATTTCTACCACCTTTGTTCGGCAAACTTCTTGTGTCTCCATTATGTTGATTATGATTATTATGCTCCTTTAAGTTATACACGATAATAATTCATGGCGTACTTATGGGAATTTTATAAATCTCACTCTAATATTTTTCCTTTCAGGCAATTGATGGTTTGAGGCACTCAGCGTGGAGATGGCAATGTGCTAGAAATAATAAATTATATTGTGTTTGAAACACAACTTTTAAGTTTCATATTTTAAGATATTATTTATTCAATGTTTTACGTAAATGCATTATTCTTTAATATTAAGATTTCGCAATTAATTATTGAAGTTAAAACCGCTTTTTTTATTTACTTAATGAGTAAGACATTTTCTTGTTACTATTTAAGTCTCTATGAAAAAATCGATTTTTATTTAGTGACACTCGAGTAGTCGAGGATTCGGGTCGTCATAGTTGGTATCAGAGCTAAGAATTTTTTTTTTTAAAATCAATTTTGTAGACATATATTTTCAAAATTTTGAACTTTAAGAATTTTCTGCTATAATATAAAAAAATTATTTGAGTTACTGTTCATATGAACAGTGTACGGGGTTTGAAAAGAATTAATTATCCCCGTTAATGGGCTATCCCATTTTGTGTAGAATATGTGTATGGAATTTGTGCTTTCATTCGATATGGTATTGTGGTTTTTATTTGATATTATAAGAGTGTATTTTTGAATTGGTTTATTTAGTTGGGCTTTATTACCTAAATAGCCTAATACTATATAAAAGCTTTAGTCCAAGAATCAGTTTGGGTCCAATAATTATGATGAGTTTTTTTTTTTTTTAAATAAGTTGATATTTAAAATGAGAATTAAATTATTCTAAGTCACTAGCCACTATGCCATCCTCCATGGCTCGACTTCCTTGAACGAGGTATGTATGCACTTTAAGTATTCATATCATCTCACTTATAAAAGCATGTCTATTTCGCGAAATAGCAATCATGAATATCATGACAAAATATGAATATTATTTATGATTTTATTTAGGCTTGTTTACTATTATACATATGATATTATTAATAGAAGACCTCGGTCTTAGATTTTTTGCTAATGTAGAGATCATGAGATATATAGATGGTGGCTATGTGATTTTAAAGGTATGTTAAGCTTAGTGGGAATACTCAACTAGAGATTAAGTTTACAATAATGTAGAATCACATATTACATGAATAAGATTAATAATGAATCAACGCACAATAATTCATCCCTTTATCACTACCTTTGTAAAACTAAGGGAAAAATTGTGGATGACTATTAATACGTCTCTTAAAGTTCGAACTTCTGGTACAATAATTTATACCTTTATCACCACCTTTGTATAAAACAAAGGAAAAATTGTGGATAATTATTGGTACATTCTCTTCGATTTTCAATTATTAGTACTCCCCCTAAAAGTTATTTATAAAAAGTTCTTTTGAAAAGAAAAGTAATTACGTTCATTTCTTTCCGATAGAAGGTGAGTGGACAAGGTCAAACCAGTCGAACTGAGAGGCATAATCATTTTACTTGGTTGCATCAGAATTACAAGAGAAACCCGAACCACGATTTGATACAACACTTAGAATTCATGGAAAAGATTTACCGAGGGGCAAGAGCGAATGAATATCATTTCATAGGGATGAGATCGTGTATCACCTTGATCGAACCCTTACTCTTTATTGGAGGCAGTTTATTAAGGGAATCGAAGAGACCTTTGACTACCAGACATCTCCTGATCTATTACTCTGATGCATGAGGGAAATTGGAGGTGAATCGTGAAGATGTTAGGGATTCCAGTGGGATGCTAGGCTATGAACCAAATTTGAGCAACGTCATATCAATACCCGAAGTTGACTATGAGGAAAATTATGTTGAAGATGACCCAAGTGAAGAATACAACCCTGCATCCTATTCCGCGATTGACCCGAAACAAAAACTAGAGGAAAAATAGGAGGCGAATCAAGGGGGGACTGGGAGAATTATTAGATGATGCCTAGTTTGATTTGCGTTTAAATTTATGTTCTCCAATTTTTGAATCTCAACTTGTTGGACACTGGGTATGCCTGATGGTCTATTATTTATGTGAACTTATGAATGTTTGTGAATAAAGCATGCAATTACTTTATGTTTCATTTCCTCAATTTGACTTAACTCTAAATAGATACTATCATTTAATTAAGGCTAGGGAACCCCAAAGCAGAAGGACTAACAGTAGCAATAACCAGACCCAAAAGTCTACACAACCTGTTCATCTTCAGCCTAATACGATTGACCCTCAATTTGTGCAGCAGTTTCTCGCTATGATGCAAACTTTTGCGTAAGCTACGGTGCCACAACCTCCTCCTCAATAGCCAATGCCACCGTTTTTTCACCGTCTTAACCAAAACAACAGTTGTGGTTGAGTAATTTGAAAACATCATCCTCCTATCTTTCATGGTAGTACGAACCCCTTGGAAGCGGAGGACTGGCCGGTAAGAATGGAGAGAATTTTTGAACTCATTGACTGCCCGAAACCTAGAAGGGTGATATGTGCAACCTTTATGCTATGTAAAGGTGCTAGGTGTTAATGGGACACCACTGCCAGATCAAAGGTACCTGGTTATGTTTGGATGTGGGATAAATTCAAGGAGGCCTTTTTAAAAAGTATTACCCCACGAGTATCCGAAATCAAAAAGAAGCTGAGTTCCTCACTTTGACTCAGGGCTCAATGACGTTGATCGAGTACAAGCAGAAGTTTGAAGAGTTGGCTCATTATACTTCTGAGTTTGTGGATATGGAAAAGAAGAAGATGAGACGTTTTGAGCAAGTTTGAGTGATGATTTGAAATGGAGTGTCATATTGCTTCAACTTGAAAACTATCATGATGTGTTGGCAATGGCACAATTGGCAGATTTCAAGAATCACACTAGTGGGAAGGAAATGCAACATAACGGACAGTCACAAAAGAGAAAGTGGGTAGATAACAATGGAAAACAAAAACAAGATTATGCCAAGAAAAGTAGAGAAAATTCAACACAAAATGGCAACAAGAGTTATCCACACAGTGGAAAATGCTAGAAGCATCGCCAAAGAGCTTGCCTTTTGGGGACGAATTCATGTTTTTGGTGTGGAGAACAATGACACATGGTTCAGTGTTGCCCTAAGTACGGGAACAAATAGCAGAGGCCACAAGGAAACAACCAGCAAAGGCTACAAGGGAATAATCAGCAAAGACCACATAGGAACAACCAACATAGGAAATGCCATGCACCAGGTGGACATGCTAGGGCTTATACACTAGCAGGGCAGGAGAACTATCAGAATCAAAATGTCTTAGAAGGTAAAGTCATCATATCCTGCTTACTAGCCTATGTATTGATAGATTCCGACGCAACTTACTCATTTATAGCTCTTAGTTTTGTATGTAAACTGGATGTTATGGTTGAATATGTACAATTACCTTTAGTAGTGACGATGTCCACTGGGATATAGGGAATACTAAACACGGTTAAAATAGCAAGAGTAGAAATCGATGGAAGATCATTGGAGACAAAATTGTATGTATTAGATATGGACGAATTCAATGTGATTCTTGGAATGAACTGGCTATCCAAGAATCACGCGATAATTCGTTTCTTGGAAAAAGAAGTGATTTTTCAAAGACACTGGGAAGAGAAATTTCGATTATTTGTAGCTGGAAGTAGACCATTATCCCCACATCTTGTCTGCATTGGAAGCCCGATGGGTCATACCATTAGAAAGCACTAAGGGACTCCTGATGTCCGTAATAAGTAAGGAAGAGAACAATGGATTGACAATGGACGAGGTTAGGGTGGTTTGTGAGTATCAAGAACTCTTCCCCAAAGAGTTGCCTGGCATGGCCACTAGAACGAGAGGTAGAATTCACAATCGACCTTACTCCCGGCTCGACACCAATCTCCAAAGCCCCATATAGAATGGCACCCAAAGAATTACAAAAATTGAAGGTACAACTGGAAGAATTATTGGAAAGAGGTTTTATCTGGCCCAGTGTATCGCCATGGGCAGCACCGGTGCTATTTGTTAAGAAGAATGATGGATCGGTGATGATGTGCATAGATTATAGAGAATTGAATAGAATCACCATCAAGAATAAGTATACTCTTCTCAGGATTGAGAATTTGTTTGATAACTTAGAGGTGCAGTGGTGTTTTCCAAGATCAATTTAAGGTTTGGTTATCATCAATTGAGAATCAAAGCCAATGATATCTCTAATATTGCTTTTGGAACTCGGTACAGACACTACGAGTTCTAAGTTATGCCATTTGGGCTAACTAATGCTCCTAGAGTCTTTATGGATTTGATGAACCGTGTTTCCCACAAGTATCTGTATTAGTTTGTTATCATGTTCATTGATGATATCTTGATCTACTCAAGAAGTAATGAGGATCATGAGGAGCAATTAAGGATTGGGTTGGAGGTTTTGAAGAAAGAGAAGCTCTATGCCAAGTTCGAAAAATGTGAATTTTGGTTGGAGCGAGTAGTATTCCTTGGACATATTGTCACGGTCCGAGGGATAGATGTGGGTCCTAGTAAAGTGGAGGAAGTGTTGAATTGGTCAAGTCCAACTAACCTAGGAGAAATTCGTAGTTTCTTAGGTTTAGCAAAATACTATCGAAGGTTCATCGAAGGATTCTTCAAAATATCAGGACCGCTGACATAGTTAACACGCAAGGGTGTAAAGTTTGACTAGACAGAGAGGTGTGAACAGAGCTTTGAGGAATTAAAATGGAAGTTGGTGAATGCCCCATAATAGGTCAGGTGGTTTTGTGATCTATAGTTATTTTTCGAAGCAAGGTTTAGGATGTATCTTAATGCAGCACAGCAAGTGGTTGCCTATGCATCGAGAAAACTAAAGCTACATGAACAAAATTACCTCACGCATGACCTAGAACTTGCCACTGTGGTCCATGCATTAAAGACTTGGAGGCAATATCTTTATGGAGGTAAATGTGACATTTATATAGACCACAAAAGCCTCACGTACATCTTCATCTAGAAGGAATTCAATATGAGACAGAGAAGGTGGCTTGAGTTAGTAAAGAATTTCAATTATGAAATTTATTATCACCGAGCAAGGCGAATGTGGTAACTAATGCCTTGAGTTGGAAAATAGCAAGTCAATCAGCTATGTTGACTACGCAGGAACCACTATGGAAAAAATTTGAGAGATTGAATCTCGAGGTTGTCACTACTCTGCTAGGTCTGGTCTCTCGAGTAATATCTCTCTCTATCCGACCTACATTCCGTGACAAAATTAAAAGACATCAAAATGGTGATCAGTCATTTGAGTATATCAAGTCTAAGATTAACTTAGAAAAGCGAAGGATTTCACCGTAGCTGAAGATCAAGGACGGATGTATGTATCATATTTCGAAGAATTGAAAAGAGAGACTCTAGAGAAAGCTCATTCCTCTCCTTATTTAGTACACCCAAAGGCACAAAGATAAAGAAGGATTTGAAGGTAGTATTTTAGTGGGAAGGCATGAAGAAAGACATAGCTGAGTATGTTAAGAAATGTTTGGTATGTCAGGGTTACTTGAACCATTGGAAGTCCTAGAGTGGAAGTAAGAGCATGTAACTATGGATTTCATGATTGGTTTTCCAAGGTTATAAAGAGGTCATAATGCTATTGGCTCATCTCTTGCTGGTTAGGATGACATTTACTATAGACCAATTTGCGTAGTTATATGTGAATGAGATAGTAAGATTACATGGTGTGCATGTTTCTATTGTATTGAATTGAGATCCAAGGTTCACATCGAATTTTGGAAAAGTCTACATTGAGCTATGTGAACTAAACAAAAGTTTAGTACGACATTCGATCTATAGACGGATGGGCAATCTGAGTGGACAATTCAAGCATTGGAGGACATGCTTTGGACATGTATACTTAAGTTTGGGGGATAATGGGAAAAGCATCTACCATTAGTTGAGTTTTCATACAACAATAGTTACCACACTTCAATTGACATGGCACCATACGAGGTATTGTATGGGAGAAAGTGTAGATCACCAGTTCATTGGGATGAAGTTGGTAGCAAAAGATTTTGGGGCCAGAGATTAGTGAGCAGACAGTGCATACAATTGAGAAAATTCGCGCCACTTCAGAATTACCCAGGATAGACAAGAGTTATGCAGATAAAAAGAAAAAAGGTCTACGATTTTCAGTTTGTGATAAGGTATTCCTCAAAGTGGCACTAATGAAAGAAGTGTTACGTTTTGGCAAAAAAGGTAAGTTACGACCAAGGTTTATTGGTACGTTGGAGATCTTGCAACGTATCGGGAATGTCGCATATCATTTAGCGTTACCTCCAGAACTTTCAGCTGTACATGACGTCTTCCATGTGTCAATGCTTAGGAAGTACGTCCCTGATCCGAGTCATGTGGTCAACCATCAATCTATTGAATTACACCGAAGTTTAAGCTATGAAGAAGTACCAATAAGAATTGGAAATTGGAAATTGGAAATTTCAAGCCCGCTAGTGAAAGTACAGTGGCGTAATCACTCGGTTGAAGGGGCCATGTGAGAGCGAGAGGTGGAGATGCGGGCCAAGTACCCACAACTTTTCGATAAATTTCAGGGTAAATTTCGAGGACGAAATTTATTTTTAGAAGGTAGATTATAACACCCGCACCCGAATTTCTGGATTTAATTATGAGAATTGAAAACTTAGGGGCTCATTGGAGGGTTAATCCATCTTCTAGGACCTTGTAGCAAATTTAGTATAAATGCTAATTCCCACAAGTTTTGCTCTTTGAAAAAGGGTTGAATGTTTGGCCAAACCCTTATATAGAAATCCTTGATATATGTTTTTTTTTATCATATTCATGGTTGACCAAACATAGGGTAATAGATAGTGTGAATGTATTAGTATATAGAATGCAGTATTCACGTGAGGAATGAGGAAGAGATTCTTGCTCATTCACAAATTTCAAGGAACAATTTTCAATGCTAGAATTACTAGTATTTCCACCATCATGGATTTTTCCTTAATGATGTATGCCTAGCCTTATCCTATTTAAGCCTCTCATTCACATTCATATGCTACAACTCACTATTATTTTTTTCAGTCCAAATAATACACACATATACACGCACATAGCCGATATGGAAATTGTAAGAGGGATCAAGTAATTTTATTCCGTCTCTATTACTCTTTCTTTTAAATTTCACTGTAAGTATGCTACCTATGTTTGGATTATTATTATGTTTCAAGTTGTTTGGATTATTATTATGTTTAAGGAAACTATTATGGGTCACATATGGTACAATATGATTATGATTATGTTAAGGAGACCGTAGTTTAGTTACGTTATAAAATTCTTGTGTCTCCATTATGTTGATTATAATTATTATGCTCCTTTAAGTTATACACGATAATAATTCATGGCGTACTTATGGAGATTTTATAAACCTCACTCTGTGATATTTCCCCTTTCAGGCAATTGATGGTTTGAGGTAGTCAACATGGAGATGGCAACGGGCTAGGATTAATAAATTATATTGTGTTTGAAACAAAACTTTTAAGTTTCATTTTTTTAAGACATTGTTTAGGCTATGTTTTACGTCAATACATTATTCTTTAATATTAAGATTTCGCAATTAATTATGGAAGTTAACACCCCTTTTTTTTTCACTTAATGAGTAAAACCGTTTCTTGTTACTATTTAAGTCCCTATGAAAAAAAATCGATTTTATTTAGTAACACTCGAGTAGTCAATGATTCGGGTTGTTACAATGTCCCTCAGCTATTGTTCTCTCCCCAAATATATGTATATGCTTCTTTATGTTTTGTAATTGTACTGTGAATTGATCTTCTAGGGAATTTATGGTGGTACAGACGTTTTTTATTGTCGTTAGAGGCTTATGAAGAGGGTTAGAATTTTGATAATTATTGTGATCGGTGTTTTGGAAAGGGTAAAAATACGTCTAAAATTTACTGGAACCATAGTGTAGTGCATCTATATATAGTTATTGTGCATGAAACTTATTCTATTTGAAAAATCTTTTATTTTTTATGTTTTTTTCCCGTCATTGTGTTACAGTAACTATGATCTGTTCAGTATTCTCTATGTTTGAGCTTGTATTTGACACCCATTTTGGAGAAAGAATAAATTTCGGAATAGTGATTGACGGAAGAATGTTTAGTTAAAAAGTAAGAAATTTTTTTGGGTTTGTGTGTAAAATTATTTTATTGATATAATATGTGTTTTAAATGAAGAAAGAGAGAAAAAAATGAGAAATAGAATAGGTGTTAAACAAGGGCTTAATACCCATATTTCTCACAATTGTTTATAGAAATTCTTATTGGAGAAGTCATTGAAATATATGTTGCTAATATTAAACAATTTAAATATATGGCTTTTTGATGAAATTTGTGGTCAAAAAATGAAGTTTTTGATCGGTTGAAAATATGGCTTGTTTAGCAAAGTTTGAGATTTCATTATTCTGTTGTTGAAAAATCTTAACATTGGTTTCACCATTGAAAAATTACTTGCTGCTAAGGCCTCATATAAAAGGCTATATATTTCTTTTTATTCTGAAAATTTTATGATTTATAGGCATTTATACTTGGCAGTTCATTCTTGGTGACTGTGCATCAGTGGGGCTGCTAAAAGTGTAGGAAATGCTTGTAGTAAGAACTAAATGCTATTAACAAGTCTCACTCTCCCCAACTTGTAACATCACAAAAAGCAGGAAAAAAATAACTAAATCTATGTTACTCTTATTCCATTAAGAAATAATTTTTGGTGGATATTGGATGGAAACAGACTAGAAATGATTTGAAGATGAGCGACATTTATGTTAAGTAGGATGAGTTTTGTTTATTTTTTTCCTCGTTATGAAAGTATCATAAAAGATCTTTTGCTTGGTTATGCAAGATGTGATGCATGGGTTTTTATTGAATAATCCTTAACCCCACATGGTTGATAGTTTTACACTTTTTGGTGGATTTGTGGCTGGCAATACTGCTTAAAGTTTTGATGCAATTTCCCACTTATTGTTTGTAATTCTCCTTCTAAATTCCCACCTTAACTTTTGAACAGTTGGCTTCACTTTTATGTTGATCAAACATTTAGAGATTTATTTGGCCAAAACATTTCATGTTACGATTCTAAGATTTATATTCTATTACCGTGGTTAATTCATTGTTCAGTTGCATGTTCGAAAGTGCAATGAACCTGAAATCTTTGAACCTCCTGTTGATGAACCTTAGACAACTGGGATTTTTTGGATGTGCCGAATATCCAGAGAGTTGTTAGCTTCGGGTTAACATGTGGATAATCAATCAGTTAAATTGGCAGTTAATAAACTATTATGGAACCTTGTCGTGCTACTCTCTTTTGAATGTCATGATATCATTAATGTCTTCAGTTGTGCTGATGCTAAATGATATCATGGTTCGCAGCAACTGCCAATTGTAATATATGCAGAATGTATTACAACATATATAATCTAAGATTCATGGGACATCTTTTGATGTGGTAATGTGGTCTTTGGGGGTGCTCATTTTTTATCTATCATAAAGGGCATAGCAGGTTAGGTCCTATAACTTAAGTGTACCGTATAGCCTAGCATTGTCTTAATTTTTAAATTTGATTATGACCTTTAATAAGGTTAATTTATTAACATCCTTCTTCTAACCACTGCAGGTTGGACGGGGTTCTTTTGCCCATGTGTCTTGTTTGGACATAATGTTGAGAAGCCGAGAGAAAATACTCACTGTGTGTTTGCCATGCCATTCTTGTAGAGGGTGGCCTTGCATTAGCTACTGCAGTAGTAGGTCTACCAGGTTCTATCGACCCAAGGACGTCATTCCTTATCTGTGAGAGTGTTGTTTAGTTGGTGGTCTTAACCGGAAGTCACTGCAGAAGAAATACCATCTCAAGGTGATTGATCTTTTTGCCTTCACATGATGACTGTGAACTTAGAGAGCATGTTAGCTACTTTCTTTAGTGTGAAATAGTTCTAAACAAGATCTGCCTCTAAAACTTCAAGAATGGAAGAGAACCAAAATTACAAATTTGAAGAACCAAAAAAAATGGTACCAAAAAACAGAGGAGAGTAGAAAGGAACATGAGTTCTTAATTTTTCATTCACCAACTAAAATATATAAAAACATTTTCAATCAGTTCAGCATGGTTATTGCAGGGTACACACTTTCTACTGTAGACAAAATAAATAAGTTAGGAGTTTTAAATAAAAGCTTCACATCCTTCATTCTCCTCCTTGAAGCTTTTGTGTAACACTCCAACAAGATTTTGCTAAGGGCTTTGTAAACAAATCAGCCAATTGAACTTTTGAAGGACAAAATTTCAGATTAACTTCTCCTTCTTTCTCAGCTTGTCTGATAGCATGAAACTTCACTTTTATATGCTTTGTTCTTCCATGATTTACTGAATTTTTGGCCACAGCAATGCAAATTGATTGTCAACCATAATTGTAGTAGGATTGACTTGAACTTGATGCAAATCAATTAAAATTTTCCTTAACCAAATTGCCTGATTTACTGCTGCTGATGCTGCTACATATTCTGCCTCTGCCGTTGATTGTGCCACAATTTCTTGCTTCTTTGAATTCCAACAAAATGCACCAGATCCAAGTGTGAATAAATATCCAGAAGTACTTTTCATGTCATCTACAGAACCACCCTAGTCACTGTCTGAATATCCTAATAAATCTGATCCAACTCCTCCTTCAAAGTTAATCCTATGATTGATAGTACCTCTTATGTATCTGAGAACTCTTTTAGCAGCAACAAAATGTGTCTGTGAAGGATTTGTCATGAACCAGGAGAGTAAACTTGCAGCAAACATCAAATTTGGTCTTGTTGCAGTCAAGTATAACAAACTTCCCACAAGACTTCTATATTCTTTCTCATTTGTTGGCTGATCTCCATTTTCTTTGGACAGCTTAGTATTCATGGCCAATGGAGTGTCAACTGGTTTGCAATTCAGCATTTTAAATTTCTTCAAAATATTAGCAGCATACTTTTGTTGTGAAATAAAGATACCATCAGTCTTTTGCTCAATTTCGAAGCCAAGAAAGTACTTCATTTCTCCCAAATTTGTCATTTCAAATTCCTTCTCAAGTTCATGAGTAAATGAGTCAATTTGCGCCAAGTTATTTCCAGTGATTAGCAAATCATCAACATATAATGAGATGATCAAAACATTGGAGTAGCAATCTGTTCTAACATAGAGTGTATGTTCACTCTCACTTCTTTTGAATCATTTCCACATGGATATCCATCAAATCGGCTGTACCAAGCTCTTGGAGTCTGTTTCAATCCATACAAGGCCTTTTTTTAGCTTGCATACATAATTTGAATCTGATTTCAAGTGAAAACCTTCAGGTTGTTCAACAAAAATATCTTCTTCAAGTTCTCCATTGAGAAAGGCTGATTTTATATACAATTGATGTATTTTCCATTTCTTTTGAGTAGCCAAAGCAATTAACAACCTGATTGTGTCATGTCTTGCAACTGGAGCAAAAGTTTCAAAGTAATCAACCCCACTTTCTTGAGCAAATCTATTAGCTACAAGTCTTGCTTTATATTTGTAGATTGAACCATCAGGATTTACTTTGGCCTTGCAAATCCATTTCACTCCAATCACTTTCTTGTTTGTAGGTCTTGGCACCAACATCCAAGTCTGATTTTTTTGAATAATCTTCATTTCCTCTTCCATAGCTTCAATCCATTCAGGATGTTTAGTTGTTTCATCATAGCTATTTGGCTCAACAATTTCCATATCATAAATTTCATTCAAAGGTCTAGTGCCTCTAGGAGGTGGACAAGAGCTAGAAGAAGACTCGGATGGACCATCATTCGAGGAGCTTGACTCTACCATAGGCGGCTAAATTTCAGAAACTGCAGTAGGAGTGTTTTGCTGCACAATTGGAAGAAGAACAGAATGTTGTTGTGGCTTGGCTTCCTCACAATTCCATTTAGCATTTTCATCAACTTTAACATCTCTAGACACTGGAATTTTTTCATTTTCCAGATTGTACACTCTATAGCCCTCTGATTGAGAACTATAGCCCAGAAAATTCATTTTTCTGCCTTGTTGTCCAGTTTACTCCTCTTTTGATCTGGAACATGAATATAGCACAATGAACCAAACACTTTGAGATATTTTGCTGTGGGTTTCATTCCACTCCAAGCTTCAATTGGAGTCCTATCTTTCACAGCCTTAGTTGAGAGTATGTTCTGTAGGTAAATAGGAGAATACACTACTTCAACCCAAAACATTTTTGGTAGTCCTTTCTCAGCTAGCATACATCTAGCCATCTCCATGACTGATTTATTTTTCCTCTCAGCCACTCCATTTTGCTGTAGAGTGTAAAGAACGGTGAGTTGATGATGAATTCCATTTTCTTCACAAAACTGATCAAACTTTGTTGAAGTGTACTCCTTGCCATTATCTGATCTCAACACCTAAGTTTTGCAGCCTGATTGTGCTTCTACAAGTGCTTTGAATTTCTTAAAAACGTGAAACACATCTGACTTGTTCCTCATAAAATACACCTAACACATTCTGGTAAAATCATCAATGAAGAGTACAAAATACAAATTTTGACTCAATGAAGGTGTTTTCATAGGCCACAAATATCTGTATGTACAAGTTGTAGTTTTTGTGTTGCTCTCCATGCACTTTCAATTGGATATGACTCTCTATGCATTTTCCCAAAATTACAACTTTCACATACTCCTCCTGGCTCTTGAATTTGAGGCAAATCTCTTACCATACCATATGAATGTAGGTAGGCTAAGGATTTATAATTAAAATGACCATATCTTTTGTGCCACAAATTTGACTCATCAAAATTAACTTCAGTAGCATTTGCAATAACATTTTGCCAGTATATACTGAAACTTTTGTTCTTCATGGGTACACATGCTATCTCAAACACAGCACGTAAGTGCACGCACTAGTGCCATATGCGTTTATCTGTATATATATATTTTGGTGACCAGTTACAACATGACCTCTTGAGAAAATACTCACGAGCTGAGTTGGTGTGGTAGGGGTCGGATTGGTCACATCTTAAAAATTGGTTGAAACTCCTTGTATTTGTGGCAAGATCACAATTTTCAAGAACTTGAAAAGAGGAAATGGGAGAGGGTCCTGAAATGAGATGGCTATTATCTTCTCCTTGGAATGTTGCTATAGAGTTTGCTCTTCAATATTGCTTCTTCAGTAAAGGACCCTCAAGAATTAATGTTTGAAGAGGGGTACATTGTCTTCCAAAAAAAAATGATGCAATGGTAACTTTGTAGGCCGTTTTGGTGGGAAAGCATGACAATGCCAAAATGATGCAATAGTAACTTTATAGGCTCTGATAAAACTACACAACATAGCTGGGAGTTATGCCAGGAATGTTCAACATCTATTTACAGACTCCAATCTTCATGTATTGTTGAACATACTGAAGGTGACCTACCTTCCTTATGAAACTTTTAAACAAAGGTACGTGGATGTGAAGTACATTTTCATGGGTTTTTGGTATAGGCTTCCATGTGATTTTAAAAATGATTTAATTACCTCCTACAGTAGAGTATGCTATACTCTAGTGGGCTTTTTTAAGAGTTTTAATTGCTTAGTGATGAATGACACGGACAAAAAGGATTCATATAGACGACTCCAACTTAACTGGTAACAAGGCTTAGTTTGGTATTATAGCATTTTGAATGCTTCCATAAGAAGACATTGCACATAGATTTAATGTAGATTTCGCAATTGTTTTATCCTAAACCTTATTATTTTCTAATATTATCTCCCTCCAAAAGATGAATGTAATCTACGTAGATATATTAATTTGGAATCAATTTTGAGTAAGCATCCATGTGGTTACATGGGCATTGGAGAGTATTGAATTATAAATTTGATTATCATTCTTATGATCCTCTATCCTATAACATAAATTGTAGGTTTAAATAGTCTTAGGCTATGTTTGTTAGCTATTGTTTTGTATGGAAAATGGAAAACATTTGTCCATGAAAATGGTTGTTTGATGGAAAAATTTGCCATGNAAACACAGCACGTAAGTGCACGCACTAGTGCCATATGCGTTTATCTGTATATATATATTTTGGTGACCAGTTACAACATGACCTCTTGAGAAAATACTCACGAGCTGAGTTGGTGTGGTAGGGGTCGGATTGGTCACATCTTAAAAATTGGTTGAAACTCCTTGTATTTGTGGCAAGATCACAATTTTCAAGAACTTGAAAAGAGGAAATGGGAGAGGGTCCTGAAATGAGATGGCTATTATCTTCTCCTTGGAATGTTGCTATAGAGTTTGCTCTTCAATATTGCTTCTTCAGTAAAGGACCCTCAAGAATTAATGTTTGAAGAGGGGTACATTGTCTTCCAAAAAAAAATGATGCAATGGTAACTTTGTAGGCCGTTTTGGTGGGAAAGCATGACAATGCCAAAATGATGCAATAGTAACTTTATAGGCTCTGATAAAACTACACAACATAGCTGGGAGTTATGCCAGGAATGTTCAACATCTATTTACAGACTCCAATCTTCATGTATTGTTGAACATACTGAAGGTGACCTACCTTCCTTATGAAACTTTTAAACAAAGGTACGTGGATGTGAAGTACATTTTCATGGATTTTTGGTATAGGCTTCCATGTGATTTTAAAAATGATTTAATTACCTCCTACAGTAGAGTATGCTATACTCTTGTGGGCTTCTTTAAGAGTTTTAATTGCTTAATGATGAATGACACAGAGAAAAATGATTCATATAGACGACTCCAACTTAGCTGGTAACAAGGCTTAGTTTAGTATTATAGTATTTTGAATGCTTCCATAAGAAGACATTGCACACAGATTTAATGTAGATTTCGCGATTGTTCTATCCTAAACCTTATTATTTTCTAATATTATCTCCATCCAAAAGATGAATGTAATCTATGTAGATATATTAATTTGGAATCAATTTTGAGTAAGCATCCATGTGGTTACATGGGCGTTGGGGAGTATTGAATTTTCATTATGATAAATTTGATTATCATTCTTATGATCATCTATCCTATAACATAAATTGTAGGTTTAAATAGTCTTAGTGTTTGATTATGCTAGTGTTTTGGCTAAACAATGAGTTGGTGTATTATGGACTCTGCTTTGCAGGAGATATTGTGGACATATGATACATTCAACTTACAGATCATTTCTGAATCACTGTAACTTGATTTATCAACTTGTTTATTTTTAACTTGTGTCCTAGGTATAGGCAAATGGAATGTGCAGTGCTATCTGGTGAGATTGTAGGACTTGATCTTAGAGGAGTTACTACTTGCATTATTGGTGTCTAGGGAGTCGAACTCAATGAATCGGTTTGAAGGATGGAAGAGTCTGTTCCACAAGTCATTCTACTTCTTGAAGCAGCTACTGAGAGATGCATTAACTTCATTGGTGGTTCTGAGGCCGATGAGTTGATTCTCGTGCTCGATGACACATTGCTACAATAAATTTCCACTCTTCAGGGTATCCCTAAATCAAAGTTGAGTAGTAACTGTAGTGGATGTGTCATCTAATGGTCTTGGTGTAAAGAAGGAAACGAGATCAGAAAAGGAGCTTCACATGCACGTAAAGTTGAGTTTATGTCAAACGAGGAGGAGTGGTCATTTGTCTAGGGTGCTTTACAAATTCTCGCGGTTGCATATTGTTTAACAAGTCGATTTTCAGTCTTTGAAGCTTCATTGAGGTCAACTTTAGCCAGATTGAACACTAGTTTGTCTCTTTTTGTATTACGTACAAGTACTTATCAAAACGTGCTAAAAGTGGTTGATGTTGATGGAAGTGGGGAATTGTCTATGGCTGGAAGGGCTGCCTTGGATGTCGCAGTTGTCAGGCTTGTCGATGTTCCTGAAAAGGCTCGAAAACTTTTTAACCTATTGGAGCAGGTATTGAGTCTTTCTTACTTCTTCATCTCTTTTAACAAACAGGATTTTGATTTTAAATAAAGTATTTTGGAGAATAGTAACTTAAGATAATTATATTGTGATAGAACTATGATTTTGACATGAAAATCTAAAATTAATTATTTTACGACAAACCGTAACCATAATCTAAAATTTGATTTTACTATTTTCCAATTCTACCTGTAAAGTTGACATTCATATGTTCATGGATACTTAACACTTTCATAGTTGTAATTTGATACTACCCAAATTACAAGTTTTTTCCTAGTTCTTACAGTCAAAAGATCCCGGGTTTCATGTACTTCCACTTGCTTCTCAAAGATGGAGGCTTTTGCAGAGGCAGTCAACGAACTAGCTTATGATGTCCTTATACTAAAACTGAGAGAGCATTTTAATGACATGTCTCATCATAGAATGATGCAAATGCCGAGGAGGCTCAATTCTTCTCAATGGAATGGAGGTAACCACCCTTTTTGAAACTATGATCTTGTCGCTGTTCTATATATGCACGTGCAATACATAAATAAATTAACAAGCATATATTCGTGCATAAAAGAAGTTCTTTATCTTGAAAGTAACTCTCACCTTACTTTTAAAATAACTTAATTATTTCCAGCTTTTGACTATTAAAAATACTATTACATTTAGAGCCTGTTTGGGCCACCTTTTTTGCGCTTTTTAGAATTAAATTGGAACGTTATACAATAACTGGCTGGCAACCTGCAGGATTCTCATAAACCAAATAGTACCACCTCCAAATTACTTTCCCATTTTTAACCTTTTCCTCAATCTTCCTCACCGACACATTTGGGAAAGGCATTTGTGATCTCTCATTCAGCTACAACGACGGACGGCCAAAGACTTGAGTTCCGTTTTCTTGGTAACAATTGGAGTCAATGCAAGCCCCTTCTCCACCTTCACTCATTTTACACTCGAGTCCAAAACTTGTAACTTGTCTCACAGAGCTGCAAATTATTATTTTTTTGTTGAATCTACTCTCTCATTCAGCATCATTTCTTGTGACAGGCTACAGATTTGCCTATTTTCCTTTGGTACGAAGTTGAAGCTCGACAGATTGCAGCCAAGACTCCATCCAGTTCACTTGTCCTTTTTCCAGGTAAGTTATTTGGTATGACTATTTCCTTCATCTTTCATTGAAAATGCTTCGGTTGAGGATGAACCCTAAAGCACGATTTTCATTTTATTCTTGTACCACTTACGGCAGTGACCATGAACATAGAGGTTTTACTCGTTGTACGTCTTCACTTGGACCCCATCACTTTCACATTTGAGCAATTTCGAGCACACTGCCTCCTCAACCCATTCTTCCGGAAATGGAACTGTTCAATCCGTAGGTACCTTACACGAACATCAGCCCGACATTTTTTCGTTTCTGTGTTGTTCGATTTTTTTTCGTCTGTTTCAACTGCTTCAACATCAATTTCTCAATACCGCAGTTTGGGAGCATTCAATGGGATGGTTCCTCCATCTCTATTCATGATTGCTCGATGGCCGAACCCTCTAAAAATATGTACGATGGAGAGAGGCAGAGAGACGAACCTTCATAGCGGCATGTGAAATCGCCATTGCCGAAGGCCATCGTCATGGGAAGTGTTTCATGAAAGCCGGCTGGGATCATGTGGTTACGTTGTTCAACTCTATATCTGGACACAATTGGAGCAAAATACAACTTCGCAACTACTGGGACACAATGCATTGGGAGCAAAAAAGGCTTACCGAACTGCTCTCCTGTACCGGTGTTGAGTACAACCCATCCAAGGGCCAAATTATTGCATCAGAGGAATGGTGGAACAGAAAGATTAAGGTAATTTGGCTGAGTACCTGCGTTACTTTGAATCCGTATTTAAACATTGGATGTTTGGGGAGTAATTGACCGTTACCTTTGTAGTATATACTTTTATTATTGCTAGCAGTTGTTTCGTCCTCCTATACCTATTCTCCATTTACTGTTTTGCATTCTCCCAGTCTTCGAAGATTGATGCTGGTCAAATTGTTTGAAGTATTACACTTCCAGCTGAATGAAATCGGGGACCATTTTTAGAAAATTTTATCTTTGGGTCTATTGATGATGTAGGAAAACAAAGACTACAAGGACAAAGATATCAGTGAGATATATAGCCAATATCATCAGCTTTTTGGGGATAGCTATGACGGGGAGAAGTATGCAATGAACCCTACCAAGTTATGTTGTACGGGATTCAGCTTGTTTGTGGATAGTATAGTCGATGACCACATGGATGTAATCCCTGTCGATGCGGAGAGCACTGGTTCAAGTGAGTAGGGCGATAAGGGGAAATGTACCTCTAGTATTCACGTTTTTGAAAGCCCAAGATTGACTAACCGAGAGAGNTTGAAAGCCCAAGAATAACTAACCAAGATGGGGTGAATTAATTTTTAAAACTTTTTTGAATAATTAACTAGAATCACGTAAGTTAAAAACACGTTAATAAATTAATAATCGTAGGCAAGTTCAAGCATGTACGTCAATCAAATAATAAGTGAAAATAAACGAAAACAACTAAACACAAGTAAGCAAATAAGTGAAACAATGTAATTTGCATAAAGTAAAAGCGTTAAGTAAAAGGGATAGAGAGTGCAAACGATATAGTCATGGAGGTTGGATCCAATGCAATGATCTACGTTCCCCGTTACCAAGCTCTCCAGTACGAGCAAGGCATTTTCACTATGCTGATTGACTTATGGTGCAATCCAACCTTTTACAACGCTTCCGGTGACTTACAAGCAAGGAGCATCAATCCTTATACAATGTTGAGCTTTACGGGATCTCAACACGACCCACACTATTGAGCTTTATGGGACCTCAATATGATCCACACGGTGACTTACAACAAGGAGTACCAATCCTTATACAATATTGTTCTTTAAGGGACTTCAACACGACCCACAATTCAAATAAAAGTGATTTTACAATGAAACTCCTCTCTTGATAAATAATATAGACAAATTAAGTACTAAGAGAGGATAATACTTCAATAAATAGTAATGAATGATAGCTCAAGTGTTAGATGAAAAAACTTTGATGAATATGATAATCAAAAATTAGATTCAATCAATCAAAGTGTTCCAATGAGAAGATGAAAAGATAAATACATTGTTAAGAGAGAAATGAGAAACTTCGATGAATATAATGATTTTACAAGTTTAATTCAATCAATCAAAGTTTCAATATGAAGAAGAACAATAATAATAATAAAAGTTTATGCAATGTAAGTACAAGAATCTTATTCAAAATTATGAATAAGTTAAGCATAAAGAAAAATGAAAAACTTTGGTGAGATAAATGATTTTCAAAGATAAAATCAATCAAAAGTTTTTCAAGGATTAAATACTTTTGATCTTCTAAAGATTGGAAATAAGGTAGTCGAGATCAATAAAAACTTTACTTTTATGCTCAAGAAAAGGTTCTTTCAAGTGAAGAGTGAATGATGTATTTATAGCACTCAAACCGACCAAAGCTCTGTCCATCCGGACGTCCGGATCGCGTAATCTACTAACCGTTTGAGTCAGTAAGAATGGTAAAAAAAAAGTAACCGTTGAGGATGAACCAAACGTCCGATTCATCCATCCGGACGTCTGGATGGACAGAAAATATTTCTGCCAAACGAACGCCTTGTCTGGACGGTCCGATTTATCCGAACGTCCGGATGTTCAACCGGACGTCTGGTTGACCGTTGACTTTAACCCCTTTTTTAAAAAAAATAATGTGATCTAAGTTCAAGTATTAGTTTGCAAAATCAAATCTTGTTTTTGATCAAAAAAATTTATACAAGTGATATGAAAATAACTTTGTGCACAAAATGATTTTTGAGTTATTTTCATTCATTACTATAGATCAAAGTATTATACCTTTACACATGATCTCAAAGTCTAGTCTTCGATCTTGCTTCGAAGTTTCTTTCCGTCGGCTCTTAAACTCTTGGTTTTGATCTTTCTTGATGTTTGGCTTTAAGCTTGACTTCAATCTTGAGCTTCTTCATGAGCTCGATTTAATAGTCTTGATTTTGATATTTTAAGCTCTCATCTCGAATGATTTGACTTGAATGCTTAACTTTCATTTTGATATTTATTTCGAGTCCGATTTATGATGTGTTGATTTTGACAATACTCGATAGATTTTAATATTATACCATTTTCAAGAGTTTCGCGACGATGGATCAGGTCTTCGTTGTCGTTTTCGTAATGCTCGGGAGAGATTTAACTACCTCCACTCAAATCATCGATCGTATGCCAAGTTATTCGATTCGCACTCAAGTTGTCGTTGTTGTCGCGACGATGGGTATTCATAATTTTCTATGTCGTTCAGGAGTTATCGACCCAACATTTCTTATAGCAGAAACGGATGAGGGGGCCGCAAAGGTGGAGCTACCAACCGCTGAGGATAAAATGCATGTCGAAATTAACGCTTCGAAAATGCAGCGAAGTGATTGTGACAGACTTCGCGATTATATGGCACATAATGTCTGATGTTGTAATTTTTTTTTTTTTTTTCAGGAGTCTCCTTCAATGTAAAACTTTAGCCGTGCACCCGTAAAGGAATGTTGGCCGGACTATTTGTTGGTGGTAATAATGTGTTACGAATAGTGAGTCAAATGCGTTGATTAAATGTAACAAGATATAAATTTGCATTACCGAAAATGAGCAATTTTCATAATTTAGCCAAGATGTTAGAATTTATAAAACAAAATGTCGAATATTAATTTTGTTGATTTGTTGTCACAAGATATAAATTTGCAATTTCGGAAATGAACCATTTTCGTAATTTAACAAAGACGTTAAAAGTTATAAAACAAAATGTCGAAAATATAATCCTATCCAATTCTTAACAGATTGCAGCTCATGAAATGAAGAATTTTGGAATAGTGTAACAATTTTAATAGGGGCAAAAACGGAATGAATGGATAAAATGCAAGTGAATGGCAAGAGCTCATGAAATAAAGAATATTGAAATAGTGTAACAATTTTAATAAGGGCAAAAACGGAAAGAATGACTAAAATGCAATTGATGGGCAGGAGAAGCAGGAAGTCACTGTGCATGATGTGACAGAATTATTGCATTTTTTTTGGTATTAATGCACACCAAACATGGGCTTAAACTTACTGTAAAACCTTTTTAAGCATGGCAAAACATGCTCAATTATCTTCAACTGAGGTCGATAATTTGATTATTCCCAAGTCGTGTTGGTCTTTATAGGTGGCTGCGGAAGGTACCACATTATACATTGAGCAATTATGTGGGATTTAGTATATAATCTGTTGATATTGAATACTTGAGCAATGTACTTTTTGCCCTATCAATGACAAAACCCCCAACTCTTGCCGCATTCCTCACTTGCTTTCAAATGCAAAGAGATCAACTTAATGAACTCGTAAAATCAGATTTCGAAAATTAGCTAGATCTCTCTACTGCTACCTTGTCTGCGCAGGATGCGGCGTGTGGATCTGGGATTGTGATAAACTACACAGTTCCATGAGGTTGAGTGAATGATGCAAAGATAAAGATCCATTTGGTACTAAATAAATGCAAACGGTTTCAATATCATCTTTGTAATAGGATTATATTGAAAGAAACTATAATTACTTGCTTAAATTTTGTCTTTTCGAGTAATCCTTGTTTAGTATTTCGACAATTACTTCGTGTACGCTCGAATTACTTGAACTACTCACGTGGATCTTAATATCGGGTTACTGAAAACTGGGGCATATTTTCACTAAGATTCAAGAACTCGATACTTTCTAGCTCTTTGTCGAAAACTTGCGTCCATCCATCATAATAGTCACCACCAAAGTCCAAATTTTTTTATGTTATCATTAAAAACTAGTAGTTATATATATGTCATCTCTCTAAGTCAGATTCAATGTATCCCATCGCTTGGAACCATACCAAAAATCCGAATATGACAAATAAGATAAATAGCCTATAGTTGAAGGCCGACGTACTCCAATTTAGAGTGAAATACCTCAACTCACTATTGAACGAATTTTTTGGCCCTTATCGAACAACATGTGTTGATAAACAAAAAGTCGTGGATAAAAAAACGTAAATTGATGACATGGATATGAGTAAAAGTTGGAAACCTTCTTTAATAATAAAATATGGCGCAATACGAATAATAATACCCTTTTACGGATTAAAGATTAAAAGATCACGGTGTGTTGAGCAGAAGAACGAGAATAAAAATTTTAATGTCGTTCAAACGGGGCTTAAGCCCCTGTTTGGCCCACATTATTTTTATCATTCTAATTATTCTACTCATTTTCAACCACACATTTTTCAGTAAAATAATATTATCCATCACATCAATAACTTTTCCTTCTTTTTCAACCACATGTCATTTGAGTTTGTTCCATTTATGGATTGCAACCATATGGCACCTACCAGGCTCAGCCATTGAAGAGCCATTGATGAGCAATGAAATGAAATAGTATTTCTAAAGAAAATCGAGAGATTGTTCTTTTCCTAGATCCCAACTTTACAGGACTTATATACAAGGTTAATGCATGCACATAGCTGTAGATTAAAGAGTGACGAAGCACGTACGTATTGAGAAGTAGTGTGGGAATAAGTGGCACAATGGATTGGGCTTTTTTAAATAAGAGATGGGCTGAAGAATATGGAAAATGGGCTGGACTTTTCCTTTTCTTTTATTTGGAGGCCCTATGAAGAATTCTCTACATATACCTAGTGACTAATTAAATTAAAGGGCAGAATCAGATTTCCTTTTCTTTCATTTTCACGCAGCTCTCGTCTTCTACTCTCTGCCCATTTCTAGCACTTTTGTTTTTTTTATCTTTGAAGCCAAAATCTCTTGTAATCTTTGATAAGTGTAGATGCTATACATTCTTGAGTGAATTGTAGTTAGGCTATTATGTTTCCTTGTGTGGATTTCATTTGGATTCAAGAAGGGCTTCGATGTTGGTGATGAATCTTGCGTGATTCATTTTTGAGTGTTGATTGTAAAGAAGAACGGGCTTTGATTCTTGGTTTATAAAGTGATTTCTTCCGGTTGGCGGAAGCTCAAAAGGGGATTAGGATTCAATCCGAACCTCTTGCCTTAGGGCGAAAATCTCTTGTGTTCATTTTCTATTTTTCAGTTTCTTGCATTTTTGACTTGTTGATTGAATGTTTAATTTGGCTAATTTGGTGTTTTGAATCCCAACAGTGGTATCAGAGCGTTGGTCGTGAATCTTGGGTCTCAGGCAGACAGTAACCGGTT
>CAIGRF010044862.1:33202-44853 GCA_903798235.1 Fraxinus ornus | reverse complement strand
GGGGTTTCAAGATTATTGATGAATCTTGTGTGATTCTTTGCAAATTGGTGGTTGTGTTGAAGAACAATCATTTATCCTTAGTTAATGAAGTGATTTCTTCCGGTTGGCGGAAGCTCAAAAGGGGATTAGGATTCAATCCGAACCTCTTGCCTTAGGGCGAAAATCTCTTGTGTTCATTTTCTATTTTTCAGTTTCTTGCATTTTTATTTTGTTGATTGAATGTTTAATTTGGCTAATTTGGTGTTTTGAATCCCAACAAGTAGAACCCATATTCTCTTTCATCACTATATTAATTCATTGTGACGAAAAAAGGTTACAAGAGAAAATCGTAACCTCTATCTTTTCTAACGTCTCTCCTTTTTTTTTTTTTTTATGATAATTCCAAATTTTAATTAGGCTCCACAACTTAACAGTATAAACACCAAGGTGAACGAACAAATAAATTGTGCCGGTTAGCAAGTAATGTGGAATTGTTATGGCCACCGCCTTTAACCATTAATGGCTATTCTCTGTAGAGAATGGAACCGACAACGTTGTCACCATTGTAAACGGTTAAGTTTGATTGTTGGTAACTCTACCATCCACACAAAACAGACTGTTTTGTTGTGTGTTGCCCTCTCTATAAGTATAGCCATGTAAAAGATTGCTCAATGTATAATGTGGTACACCGAAAAAGTAGAAATTGTAAATTGTAAATTATACATTTGAAGAAAAAACGATAACATAGCCAATCACGTCCATATGAACAAGTCTAGCTTAGCTTAAAAGTTGCTTTAAACTTGAATTCAATTAACATTTTATTCTCAAACATGATTACTTCTTTCTTATTTGTAAATAAAAATAGTTACGTATTTTCACCATGAGGTGGCAGATTTTTTCAAAATACTTATTTCTATCAAAAAAAATATTTATTTTAAGATTAATTGCTTACAAGTATATTTTTGAAGCTTAGCCATACACGTACTAATTTGAATTTCAGTCCACACCTAGACAGCCGAAAGAAGCCAGAGAAAAAATAAAAGCGAAAACAAAGTTTGAACATCTCCGAGTCCAAATTATCTGTGCCATATAGCTAGCCACTTGGAAGGCCAATAATATTAGGGAAAAATTCATAAATAAGGTGTATACTTTACACCAAATCAAAAATCAAGTTTATAGTTTGAAAATTCAAAAAATCATGTTTTTTTTAATGAAATAATAAATTGTTAAATCAATTTATTATTAAATATTTAATTCTAATATAATATAATTAACTCATCCCACATGCACCACCCATACCACTCCGGGGACTCATCCGGCGACCATACCGACCACCATTCTTCTCCGACGATCGTTCCGACGACTGTTCCGATTCCGACAATTATTCCGACGACTATTTTCGGCGACCATTTTGGTCACAAATTTACAATTTACGGTCACAGTTCAAAAATTTTATATGTCACAATTAATTCATTGGTCACAGATTTCAAATTAATTGATCACAGATCAAAATTTATAGGTCACACAGTCACAGATTTCTAAATTAATTGGTCACAGATTTTTTTACGATCACAAATTATGTAATTTTTAGGTCACAGATAAAAAATGGTTAATTTCATTGGTCACATATTTTTAAATCTGTTGGTCACAAATTATTTTTTAGTCACATATTGTCAAATTTTTAGATCACAAATTACCAAAACATTTGGTCACATACTATCGCCACTACCACTATGGCCATTTTCGACCACCCTCACCGCACCACCACCGCCACAACAGCACCAACAAAAACACTGACAACCACCTCCAACACTAAAGAAACGCACCACCGCCAAAAATGACGCCATGACAGCACCACAACACCATCACCACTAGATCCAATATACTGCCAACAAAAATCATCACAACCACCACTGCCATCGCCACCGCCACTGTTGCCACCATTTTGCAACCCACCAATAACAACTTGCACCACTACCACCTCACCACCACCACCAACGCCATATCCCGACACCGCACTTGTGACCATCCTCACCCTGTGACAGTCTCCAGCCGTACCACCACCATCCACCAGCACCACCGTCAACATATCCACCAACACAACCACAAAAAAATCACTGCCTACCAAAGAAGCCCCAAATCGCCGCAGCCACCACCACTGTACTATCAACGATTCACCACAACCTCCTCAGTTCGGAAAGAGAGAAAAAAAACCCCAAACCCCCTCCCCATGCCGGCACCTGTCGGCGCCGAAGGACTGCAACATCGCGAACGAAGGTCGTCATCGCTGTGAATGAATGAGGTCTTCGCGGTATTTGCACAGCGGCGCTCGGAGGCGGTCGTCGCTGTGACGCTGTGGTCTCCGACGACGGCGGGTACTCATGTGTGGTCTCCGACAGCGGGCAGCGACGCCCCAGGCGTGGGTTGAGTTGAGAGAGTGAGGAGAGAAGATGGAGTGAATTTGAATTTTAGGGTTTGGAATTGGATTAGGATGAGATGGGTTATATATTTTAATAGTTAAATCAATACCTGAATTTTGAATAAAAAATATTTCTACCTGATTTTTGCACAATGATTTTGAAATGCTTGGAATTATGTAATTTTCCCATAATATTACCTGAACAGCCCAATGAGATCACACAATAATCAAAATGTCAAGGCTGGTGATAGCCCGTGTCCAACAACAGCCCATGTCCAAAACAAGTGTTAAACCATTAGGCCCAGCCTAAATCCAAAACCTAGATACTATAAATTTAACCTTCGCACTGCTGTTTCTCTTCTGTTCTCGTCTTTCTCCAGTTCGGCTCTCGCTCTCGGAATATAAGGATTTAAAATAACTTATTTCTAGCTTCTAACTAATAAAAATACTATTATGTTTAAACTTACTACGAAACCTTTTAAGCATTGCAAAACATGCTCAAGTATCTACAACTGAGGTCGATAATTTGATTATTCCCAACTCGTGTTGTTCTTTATAGGTGGTTGAGGGAGCTACCACGTTATACATTGAGCAATTACGTGGGATTATATAACAGATTACGAAGCACAACAGTTATTTGTTGGTAATGAACACTTGAGCAATGTACTTTCTGCCCTATCAGTGACGATATTCCCAACTCTTGTTACATTCCACACTTGCTTTCAAACGCCAAGAGATCAACATAAGGAACTTGTAAAATCAGATTCGGGAAATCAGCTAGATCTCCCTATTGCTACCTTTGTCTACAGGATGCGGCGTGTGAATCTGGAATTATGATAAACTACATCAGATGGGCGGAAGATGGAGGTGAAGTTCACTGTCTACTAACCATTCATGCCTAGTAGATTTCAAGCATTTCACTGGTGATAGGCTATCTTCTTGGGGTTAAATATAGGGAGAGAAAAGAGGGGGGCTGTGTATTCAAACAGGACTTGACCAGTGTAATTTCATATACTTTGAGAGAATAAATTCAGAACACAAATTCATGTTCATTCTTTTTAGACATCCCAGTTCTTTGGTAACAAATTTAGCATGATATGGGATCTGTCGGCATTATGTGCACGTTTCGGTGATCTTAAACAAAGTCTCACACAATCTCTCACGCGCGATTTCTGGCAATTGAGATTAAACTGCCAGCTGCTACTCTTTATATTTTATTTTAAGGTTTAATCAAAATTGGTAGAAATATTTTGATTTTTCTTTCTTTGATTGTGAAATTTGGCAGTGTGGTAATCTATGGAAGGCGGAACCTTGGATGTTCTTTTTTTGGTGTGACCTTTTATGTAAAAAGAATTCGTCGTACTTAAAAAAGGTGAATTTTCGGATGAACCATTATGCTGAAAAATAGTCATAGTAGCATGTATTTCAATTTTCCGTTTTGACCGGAGGTTGTATTTTGCAAAATTTATAATCAAGCTTAAAATTAGTTATGAGGGATTCGAGATTAACGCTTATATTGCTTAGTTTATATTCATAAATTTCGTATTATTAATTCATGTAGATCAAAATTCATTAAGTCAAGATTCATTAAATCTAGATTAATATGAAAGCTAATTAATGTGAATTAATAACACGAAATTTATGCATGTCAAGGATTTTATAGTATTTATTATATATTGAAAAATGAAAAGAAAGGAATTATTGAAATAATTAAATTATAGTAGGGTTAAAATCGTCCAAAAAATAATTCTCACTTTATTTATTATATATTGAAAAATGAAAAATAGGGTATTATGAATAATTGAATTATAGTAAGATTAAAATTGTTCAAAAATGATTTTTACTTGATTTGATATTTAATATATCCTACTATATTAAAAAAAGTCAGTATTGGGTACTGTAGATACAATAGTAACCCAACGAGATGTTGTTGTTCATTTCCCAAATCTTCACACCCCGAGTCCTCCAGTTTTATAAGTTACGTCCATTCCCATATTTTTTATCAGTCTGTTGAGCTTGAATAATTTGACTTGTATTTTGTATATTGAAGAATTTGATTTTATTTTCCAGCCGCAAGATGTAGAACTAAGAATTGATGAATATTTTCTCAATAACAAAAAAAAAAAAAAACAGTGGTAGCTGTTCCATGTTAGGAATGCATCATCAAAGAAAACTTACAGGATATAGCATTTTTTTATTATTACAATTGAGTTTTGTCTCCATCTCCGATCTCTTATGAACAACAGGCTTGTAATTGTAATTTCGAAGATCCAGTATTTTATTGGAGTTCGTTTGTTTTGAATTTAGTTTAATCGGTGAATATGAAATATGAGAAGTGCAAAGATTTGTGAAGCTGCTTTTTGTTGATTCGGGTTGCAGGTTGCAAGATATTTCAATAAATGGCAATGTCTCCATGTTGAGGACAGAGTTTTTGTGTAGATGTCTTTGTATTTTGAACAACTTGATTTTATCTGGAAATAGGTTCCAAGCATCTTAATTGTTTCTCCGTTCAGTTCAGAGTCACCGTGTCCACGATGTGCGGACACGGACGGACACCGTGTCCGCGATAGATCAATCTAGGCGTCTTAATTGTGTGTGTGTGTTTTTTTTTTTTTTAAAAAGAACGCGGAGACTTTTTTCGTATTTTTTTTTTCTTTCCTTCAGTGCTAACGACATTTCAGGCCTGAATGTATGCATGCATTTCTTACACTTTTTTTTTTTTTTTTTTTAATGAAGCAATTAAGACTCAGTGTCTCCTTTTGAAGCTATATTTATTAGATTAAATTAAATTCTGTCTTGACTTTATTTTTTTTTTCCAACATGGATTATTGTTTTCTTGGATTGATTGCAATTATGAAATTGCGCCTAAAGTCAAGGCTTTATTTAAGATTCCAAAACATTTTATTTTTTTTATGTTGGCTTGTCTCTATGCTTTCCATTTCTTTTTAATTTTGAACGATAAAGATTTTTTTAATATAATATTTGTGTCAATTTTCCTATATGTTTATATATTTGAAATGACCAACTAAGTCAAAAAAAAAATAGAAATGTTTGTTCGAACCGGCGATTGCCATTTGACTCATGAAGTTACCTTTTTCCCCGAGTGAGTGCCACTCGACCCATGCCATTTTTGCCTCGATGATGATATTTTGTTGGGGCTGTCCGTTGTCTTCCTTTTGTTCGAACGAACCGGCGTCTGCACCGACTTCTTGCCCTTCTTTTCATGGTTTGTTTTCGCCATTTGTATTCACAGACAATATCGAAGCATCGAGATTTAGTGGAGAATTATCATAGAAGTCTTCTGAATGTGGTGGAGAGAGTGCGCGAGAAATGTGGAGGTAAGATGGTGGTCGAGTGAAAATCGGGCTTCAATAGATATGGAAGTTGAGATATTAGTCATTTTGAAACCCATAATTAACGGGACACGCGGGTCATTTAATTAAACTGATAAAAACCTGAGTTATGAAAAAAAAACGTTAAAACCTGAATTTTTAAAATGTGAAAGAAACCGTCTGATTTCGTGTAATTACCCCTATTCGAAATGTCAAGGCTGGTGATAGCCGTGTCCAACAACAGCCCAAGTCCAGAACAAAATTGTTAAACCATTAGGCCCAGCCCAAATCCAAAACCTAAATACTATAAATTTAACCTTCGCACTACCGTTTCTCCTCTGTTCTCTGTCTCTCTCTGCCTCTCGCTCTGTCCAGTCTCCGCCGTCTCTGTCTCGCTCTCGGATTCTCGGAATATCAAGCGTCGTCGCCACCAGCCCTCGAATCTCAATTGTTTTGAGTATGAGATAGGAACAATTTTGGGGAAACTTCTTATCCTTTGTTCTAAGGTAGGGGCTATAAAAGCTTTATCTGTATATTTTATGTTAAGATTTAATCAAAATTGGTAGAAATACTTTGATTTTTATTTCACCTTGGATGTTAATCTTTTATTAACGTACTTTTCAATCTTTCTACTCATACGTATTTCATAATTAATTTATCAATAATTTTGAATTCTAATCCAACTAATCATAAACCGTGTTTCTGAATTATTATAATGAAAAATATCATCTTTTTATGTCCTGCATTTGATAACTGAACATAAGTATATATTTTAGTTTTGGAGCTGATTAAAAATATCATCTTTTTTTTTTTTTTTCCTATTTCACTTATTTCATTATTTTCATCTTGAATTTATGGCCAGCAGTTGATAGCTGAACATGGCAGATTGGACTGATCTTCCAATGGACATTTTGGTTGTTATCGCACAAAGTTTAACTCTAATAGAGGATTTTACTTCATTTACTTCTGTTTGTAAAGATTGGAAATCAGTGACTTCAATATTGAAGAAGAAGCCTTCGTTGCCTACTAGATATCCTCGGATCATGCTTGCTGAAAATACAGACACCGAGGATCAAGAGAATCGAGGTGATCAAGATTCATCAATTTGTTGCTTTCTTAACTTATTAACCTCAAAGACATATCAACTACAGTTGCCAGAAGCGTGTGGCAGGAAGTGCACAGGAGCACATTACGGATGGTTGTGGACAATTGGCGTTGATTTACAAATCAATTTATTGCACCCCTTCTCTAGACAACAAATTTCCCTACCCCCCATGCTGACCTTCCCTGATCAGTATGAATATGATGAGACATTCAAGCCACAAGAGGTTTGGGATTTCTTTGTTAGGAAAATAGCGATGTCCTCAAATCCTCATAAGGAGAAAAGCTTCCATGATTATAATGAGGATTGTACTATAGTTGCTATTTATGGAGAATTTGCTATATTGGCTTTTACAAAATTAGGAGATACTGTTTGGACCAACATCTCCGTCCATTCTCGCGTTTATGATGATATTATTTTCTACAATGGCAAATTTTATGCCGTGGATTGTCATGGAGTTGTAGTTGTTTGTGACTTTGATGATGCCAGTAGCCCAAAAACAACAGTTATTGCCCCTGCTCCAATTGGAACTAGAGATACATATCAGAAGTATCTAGTCGAATTATCAGGACATCTTCTACTTGTTTCTCGTTTTCGAAAGGGTTATTTATTTGGTGGTGGTGATGATGATGATGATGATGATGATGATGTGGAGGAGGAGGAGGAGGAGGAGGAGGAGGAGAGTGATGTGGATGGTAATGATAATGTTGATGAGGTGGAGGATGTTGAAGACAACGACAACGAAGAGAAGAAGAAAGCTAGATACTATACAACTGGATTTTCTGTTTTGAGGCTAGATGAATGTCATGAGGAGGGAAGTAATTATGCATATAGATTAACTGAAGTAACTTGTTTAGGAGAACAAGCATTGTTCTTAGGTAGAAATGTTTCTGCTTCAATTGCCTCGTCAGAATGCATCAAACCAAATTGCATATACTTTACTGATGATAATTTTGAGCTCTATCTCAATGAACCAGGAGGAGGTGGCCATGACACGGGAATATTTAACATGGAAGACAGAACCATTCAATTAAATTATGCAGGAGAATCTTGGAGTAATATTTCACCTCCATTATGGTACATTTGATTGTCAACGAGTAATTGCATTTTCTACTTGTCATTTAAATTATTTCTTTCAATATTGAATGGAATGAAGTATGTACTAGTTCTATTCCATTGTTGTTCATTTAATTCCACAGATATTGACCGGATGTTTTATTTTAGAAAATCTATAATCAAACTTAAAATTAGTTACTTGAGGAATTCGAGAACACTTATATTTTGCCATGTTTGAAGTCTTCAATCCTGTTTTTACTTCTAATCTCCTAATAAAAAAGATTGCTCTTTATTATCACATTTATTAACAACGCAATCTCGATTTTTAGGGATTTTATGAATAGTTGTGTTGTGTTCTATTTGTGGTTGTCATTCTCTTCTCGTTAAACTTCTAAATTAGAAGTTCATCATCTTGTGTAATTCGTTTGCTTCTCTTTGTCTAGTTTGAAAATATTTTTTTTTGAAAAAGAAAAAATCAGAGATTTTGTGTGCTAAATTATCTGGGAAAAACTATTTTTCTTGGGAAATTCAATTTAGTATGTTTGTCAAAGTGAAAGGCATATGTGATCATGTAGATCAGTAGATGGTTCTGATTTAGAACCTAAGGCTGAATCTAATGGCCAAAGGAATAGCAGAATGGAATTTCAATGATGCCAAATTGGTGCTTTTTATGGTTAAAAAAAAATATATTGTTGTTACGTGTATAATTGATAGGTTGTAAATAGATTTTGATTTTTCAATGTTTCCAATTGACTATTGTAATGCGCTTGTGGATAATTTTCCTTTACCTGTAAAAAGTACATTTTATTGAGAATATGGACAACCAATTTTCTGCAATTCTTTGTTCAAGTTTTCTCGTATTCACTTATTCTCATTTATTTGATATAGATGCACATTTTTTTTTATAATGAATGGATAAAGATATGATGGACAATGCCATTTGTACAATGATTTTTGACAATGTTGTGTGTGTCAAAAAGTGTTGGTTTGAAAAATAAATTATTTTTTAAACTATTAAATGATAACATGCCACGTGGTATATGTTGTCAACAATGTTGTAAAAATGATTGTACATCCAACATGATTAAGATATGATAGATTACAATAATTCTCATTTTAAGAAATCAAAATTTTCCTTTTTACTTATTTAGACTCTGCCCGACCCAAACTATTTAAGATGGAGGATTTCACATTTTATGTACGTTAACATTTTTATTCAATTGCTTTGTATAAGTACTCACATGATTATATGTTAATATTCATGGGGAGTTAAAAAAATTATTTTTCTTTAACAGTTTTTAATTCAAATATTGATTATCTATAACTAATATAAAAGAGTGGGTTACTGTTCATAAGCCATAAGTCGAGTCATAGCTCAGTTCGTCTCGGCTAAGCCGCTTGAGCCCTTTTTTTTTTTTGATTCAATATTTTAGATTACAAATATGCGTTTTAATCGATTTAAAATTTGTTGAAAATATTGAAGTGCGACCATGATAAATATATGGTCAATAAATTTTAAATATCAAAAATAATTTTACATTAATTGTGAAATGTAAAATCGTGATTGTTTATATTTTTTTTCAATATCAACCTCATTTCAATGTCCTTTTTTCAAACTTTATTTTTTCTACAATGTTTGATTTGATATTTCGCGATATGAATATCCATTTGGACCGATTTAAATTTTTATATATATAAAAAAAAACTTACAATGTGATAACAATAAATATATTATCGATTAAGTTTAAATATAAAAATTATCTTAAATTATTAAACGTAAAATCATATTTGTTAATTTTTCTTTTCTACCCACTCTCAACTTTCATACTCACATCAATTTCCCTCAATTTCATTTTTTTCAGTTTTCATCTTAAATTAAGCCGATTTTTTTTTTATTACGTTTGATTCAGTATTTTTACAAATATGCGTTTAAAACGATTTAAAATTTGTTGGAAATCTTGAAGTACGGCCATGATAATATATAGTCGATAAATTTTAAATATCAAAAATAATTTTACATTAATTGTGAAACGTAAAGTCGTGATTGTTTATGTTTTCAATCTCAGCTCTATTCCAATATTCTTTTTTCGAACTTTATTTTTCCTACAACGTTGATTCGATATTTTACGATATGAATATCTATTTGGATCGATTTAATTTTTTTAAAAAAAAAAAAACTTAAAATATGATAATAATAAATATATATTCGATTTAAGTTTAAATATACAAATTATCTTAAATTGTTAAACGTAAAATCATAATCGTTAATTTATCTTTTATACGCACACTCTACCTACATACTCATACTAATTTCTCTCAATTTTCAACTTCTGATAACAAAACTAAGAATAAAATCTTCAACTAACAAGACTTACTGGGTTTGTACCTTTCTTCTTGCCTCACGAGGATTAAACAATATTGCATTTGCATTATCAGTGACCCTATTTAGTATTGATAAACGGTGTCAATCATTTTTGTTTAATCTTCATAAATTGCAACTTCTTGTTTAGAATAACCAATCAATTTTATAATATAGAGTAAAAAAATTGTTGATAAGGCATTTTTTTCTTTTACAAGAAGAACAAGTGTAGGAATTCGCAGCATTCATAAACATGAAATTTCGGGTCAAGATGCTTACTTGAATTGATGAATTCAGAGATCTTTTTGGGTGGTTGAATCATAGTGTTTTCCAAGCGCAAATTCTGCATTTTTTAGTACTCCAATGGTCCCAGAGTACAATGGAAGGGATTAATCCACAACTTAAGTGTCTAATTTTGTGAGTTTCTATGCCAAAAATAAGGTTCTAGGTGCTTTTCATTTTGTGTGATTTTTCATTCGAATTTCCCACACTTGCCATCATTTTTCTCTTTTCCAAATGCTAGACAAAAATTTCGAGCTTAAAATGGGAGTTATGGAAAGTTGCCGGGAGTTGTATGTTTGAATTCTAAATTCAAACCACTCCCTTCAATTCTTTTCATATCTTATGGGTCGGGTCACCCCATATGAGCGACACACGAACCGTATTTTTTAATATCTCTCACTCACATGATGGACTTTGTCCCTGAACCATAAGGGACAGCGAATATCACGAGTTAAATCCTTCTCAAAATCTATCTCACAAAAATCAATATGATAAATAGATCGTGCTACCAGCGAGTATATTAGAGCTCATGATACTATAAATTTATTAGGGGTATATAGTAGCTCTACTAGTGGAACATCACATCTCGCTATACCACAAACTCATTTTCCAACATTAATTCAAGTATTTCCGATCCCTCGAATATTTATGGAACATACTTGAACCCACATCGTATCATTGTATTCACAATTGTGTTCTGTACCCTAAATAGTTAAACACAATTGACACGTCGGTGAATACGAATATAAATTTTGGTCAAAATAGTTTTCATTTCCTACATCATTTCTATACCCTAAATAGTTAAACACAATTGCGTGCTATACGAATATTAATTCTTTTCAAAGATAATTTCGATCATAATCGAAAAATAAAACTTACATCATTTAAATTTTATTATACAGATTGTCAGCCACATTTTAATACATGTTGCAACACAATCCCAACAAATGGGAAGTGATATCAAGATTCTCATGTTTAGCTTATTACCAAAAATGTCCCAAAAATATTCATATATCATTAGGTTATGTTTCGGATCTATTTACTAATTTTAATAAGCATGTAACTTTTCAACAAATTTCATAACCCTTGTTTTTCTAATCTTCTCTCGAAGGATGCTATAAG
>CAIGRF010044859.1:55287-72725 GCA_903798235.1 Fraxinus ornus | reverse complement strand
ATAATAACGAGTCTCGATTAAACAGTACTTTTCAATTCCAAAATTGTAGTAAAGCAAAATAGAGTGTCAAAATGAAGACTCGTAACCCTAAAACTTTTAGGGGCATATGCAATATATATAGGTGTACAAAAAGGGAGGATCATTTTAATAGTTAATAATGCTACTAAATCGAAGCTTTAATCCAAATAGAAGGTAATAAAATATGAAGCAACCTTTTGAAATTAATTGAAGAATGAGGAAATCGAGAGAGGATATCGATTATCGAGCGGAGATGTGCCAGCTCCTCATAACAAATTCAGAGCCATGTGGGGTGCCTATAATTTCTGCAATCTCCCCTTTTTAATTCCAACTTTAATTTAGTCATATTTAAAAAAATGTGCAAAAATTAGATATCCACACATCAAATGCTATTATGCTAGTATAAATTATATATGTGAATCAACCANCTCTCTCTCTCTCTCTCTCTCTCTCTCTCTCTCTCTCTCTCTCTCTCTCTCTCTCTCTCTCTCTCTCATCTTTGTTTGATGAACAACTTCATTACCAAAGGAATCAAGTTTGAGTTCTAGCTAGAGGTTAGTTTTCAATTACTCTTAATTTCTGTTTTGTGCATGAGATGGATTATGTTCAATTTCTTCGTCATAATCTTGCTATGAACAATTTATTTTATCGTCAAGATTGATCTCATGAGCACATTCAATTCTTAAAGATAGTGACAAATTAGCATAGGAGATGTAGTGTTAAATGCAAGAGTTATATGCATTCATTCCCTTCATTTTTAATCGGAGTTATGGTAGCGTCTTGGTTGGTAGGCAAGTATGTCAAGTTGATGAGTGATTTCGTAGATGAATTCATTCATTCATCCTTCAATCCGCTTCAATTAGAATTTAGAAAAATGAGTGGAATGGGAAAAACTTCTTTGCTGAATTGTCACAATAAAGTAACCTTACCAAAGATAAGATTCTAGATGTCTGATCACTAGTTAATCGATTCTTAGTCGACGTGAAGAAGACAACAATTCTTCTTATTAGAAATTATTGTTCAAAAACATGAGGTTCGTCTGATAGGATTTTTACTTCTTATAGAAAAGCTTTCTTGATTAAGTTATATTATCCTAATTTTATCTAAAAACTCTTCTAACCAAATAAAGTACTTTTAGAAATTAATCAAATATTTCAAAAGCATCTCTTTAATCTTATAAGCAGCTTTTAACTTTTTAAAAACTCTACCGAATGAACCCTTAGTTTTTTAAATATACTTTCACCATTACACTTCTATTTGATTTTTTAACAATTTATTCTTGAATCTAAATTTCTCTTTTTAACATGGAGGAAGAGAATTGGTGGAGTCATTATCCAAGGTTTAAAAAAAAAAATGATAAAATAAGAAACCAATGCAAATAATTGAGCAATAATTGCTATGTGTAACAATTTGTAGGACCAGATTGCTTTTTCGAATGAATACATTTTTATCCACTTCCTAAAAAAAATGACATTTGGACCAACAATTAAATTATATTATGTAACCCTACCTTAGTCATAATTACAACTTTTGGTCTGCTAATGAAAATAAAATCTTCAAAATCAAACAAAAATAAGAAACAATACAAACAATGGCTTGCCCACGTCCACGTGCACATGTTTTTATTTATATTTCTTCTCCAAGTTTCTTGCCAATAAACTTTGACCAATATTAAATTAAGAACAAAGGTGGACCCAGCAACTTTACAAATCAAGTTGACTACTACTTCTATTCATGTACCCTAGCTACTATATAGAACTCGTAGGGCATGTTTGGCAAAGCTTAAATTTTATTTGAGGTCCAAGAATGTGAGGAGCCAACGCTCAATAGTATTTTTTTTTTTTTTAATGAAGTGTCGTCACCGAAGATCAATGAAATATGAGAAAAATAATTTCTAGGATATCTTACTTTTTTTTATTTAATATTTTTTATATATTTTGTGTTTAGAAAATTTTCGTATTCTGAATTCGTCACTGTTGGTTGCTAATACTTTCTCGACGTAGTCAACATGAAATCAACTCTCGATAACTCATTTTATGTTAGCATAATCTATCCTCTCTTTTTTTTTTTAATTGGATAATTACAACAATTAATATGTTAATTATTTTAATGGGTTAATTATGTTTTCCTCTCACTTGCCACTACTCGTGTGGTACACAGCGTGCATAAGCGATTGACTAAAGATTAATAAAATAGAATTGGACTGAAATGAAAATATTTTGAAATTTATGTGCTCTTCCCGTACGTACTTGGAAATCCTAGCTTGGTCAGGGCCATTTTAGTACAATTATTCTTCTCACGTGCACTACAGCGTGTGCTTCTTGGAAATTCTTATTCAAACAATAATAAAAATGTTGAACCCCAACCTTGAGGGTCCCCATCGACCCTGTCCTGGGCCATTGTAGAGGAGGTAAATCGCAGGATGTGCGTCACAGGAGTCAGAGTGGAGAGCTTATGGATAGGCCTGAGCTATTAACCCTATGGTAACTCTCGCTTGCAACAAAGCCAATTCCACCTTACGGGGAATCGAACTCTGCACACTACCCGCTGAGCCCTAACCGCCCTCCCCTTTGCCACTGGGAGATTTGCCCTGTAGGCTTATTCAAACAATAATAGCTTCTTCATCAATTTGATGAACACAAAATATAAGTATTTTTAAAAAATCTCAGAAATATTTATCAACTATATTTTAGATTTTTCGACCACTCAAAAATGGTACGTAATTTGTAGTAAACGTCGTAAGAAAATTTTACATTAAGGGTCTGTTTGATAGACTACATTTTCCATGGAAAATGAAATTTTTTTTTCCNTAGTGTTTGATTGGCGAAATTTTCCCGGGAAAATATTTTCCAACTTTTGAAATTTTCCACCTTTTTGAGGAAAATAAATTCTTGATGTTTTGGTGAGAAAATATTTTCCAACTTTTCAATTTTTTTTTTCAATTGGAAAAAATTATAGACACAATGGAAAAAAAAGTTTCACTTTTATTGACAATTTCCATGTAAAACAAAGCCAAACGAATGATATTCTGTATGATTTTTTTTTTAATTTTTTTTGGCAATTGGAACAAATTCTAGACCCAATGGTAGAAAATATTATCACTTTAATGGACAATTTTCATAAAAAAATGAAGTCAAACAGATACCAAACTTTCAATATTTTCCATGAAAAATTATACCAATCAAACACAATTAATTACAATTCCCAACAAAACAATTTCTAGGAAAATCTTTTCCCTGTAAAACATTTTCTTTCCACTTATTTTCCACTTTTCTATCAAACGGACCCTGATTATAATTATCGCAACCCTTCTATATTATCATAGATTGTGACCGATTACGATTAAATGAAGACATAATTGAAATTTGGATAAATCTCCCTTGCCAGAAAGGGGGTGCCCGGGTCAAACCCAGGTGCCCTCCTATTGGCTGGGGGCCTGGGGCCTGACATTTTTTTGGCAAGGAAGGGCGACCCTTGAAATTTTGTGATAGAAAATAGTTATTTTTGTTTGAAATCAAATAAATTGTAATAAATGAATGGTGGAATATCCCTATACTAAGTCCAAAATGTAGAATTCAAGAAATCCACAATTAAAAACCAATGGGATTCTCATAATTGTACATGCACGATGCATTCATGCTATCGAATTATTACTATATGATCTTTGGATCCCACGCCAACATTTGTGTTCAATAAATATATAAACGTTTTTATAAAAGACATTGTGGATATCCCACATTAATTTCTTGTTCGAGTTAGTGGTTGATTGACAAATTTTTTTATAAACATTGTAGCAATTTTTGATAAATGCTGATGACATGTATGACTGAAAAGTTAATAAAAATCGTGAATTTAATTGATTGAAATTAATTATTGACTTGGCGTCAACTTTTTAACCATTCTCAAGTAAGAATTAAAAATAATAATAATAATTGGTGATAAATTGCTTAGTTATTTTGAAGAGTTGGTTAACCTTTGAATTCTATTTTCTTTGTGCACAATGATATTATGCAATATTGTTGCTTGCAATTCTTCTCGATACATTTTGATCAAAGAAAATGAATCTATAAAATCATTATGGTCTAAATTTGAAATAACAAAGTTGGTGACAGTATGGCCTTCAGTCATCATAAACTAAGAAATCAGTCACGAAATGACTTAACTTCCGTAAAAAAAAAAAAAAAAAAATTAATATACATCTATAAATGTTTCCCTAATTTTTTGCAATGCATATACTACGTATATTTCATTTCGTAGAAATTAATTATTTAAGTTAATTATTTAAGAGATATTCGACATTCATGATATGTTTATAACATTGATTAGAAATTATTTCACTCAATATATTAATAAATAATTCTTTTATTGATAATATATTAATTTCTCTCAATCTTAATATTATTATTTTACTAAGTTTTTACTATAGGCTAAAAATGGCAGCCGGCCGTCACTTTTATTCCGCAGGGCTGTAAACGCAACTACTGGCTACTGCACAGCCTGTAATGCATCTTCCCCTGCATTGTATCTGCTTATCTATATTGTCTGCTCATTAATATTCTCAATAAATTATTTTATTATTACATATATGCGATACCATCAATGATTTTCAAGAGTTATTCTTTCTCTAATTATGATCTAACATGCATTACAAATTTTCCCATTTTTTTATTTCCCATTTTTTTTTTGTATTCTTGAATTGCCTAAATCGAAGTTACATGTGCTTCCATGTACGGTATCTTGAATTAATCTTGTCCATTTTAGAATTACCTGAAATTTCAATGTGTTTCTAACAGCATTTGTGAGGAACCCTTGGACTTGGTAAAGAATTTAACTTTGGATAATTGCTGGTGTTGCTGTCGGGAAATTTATAGTACTGCAGCAGCATTTTCTGGGTTGCGCCGCCAATGCGCTGCCGAAATTCCCCCCATAACCACCATTGAGTTCGCAGATCTCGAGGCCAATTAAATATAGCTCTAGCCTAGGTTACAAAACGAGCCGATTCGGCCCTTGATAGTGAGGTAGCTAACTTCTATATAATAGTATACTTATTTATTGTTGTGAAATTGGATTTTCTTCTAGTTGTTTATATGAAAGAGTGGTTTTTACTTTTCTTCAGCTTTACGCCATTGCCAAGTAAGAATACGGAGAATTTGGAAGAGTATCGACTCTATGGAGAGGGGTTGGTTCATTTATATATAGGTTTAAAGGGACTTTTGACTGTTGAGAGGTGATACAGAGGCCACAATTAAAGGAGGGTCGGTGATATTGTTGGGATTTGCTGTTTAACCTTGATAAACTCAAGGTACTCTGAAAGCATTTCAACCCCTTTGGTCTGTCCGTTTGCATTCGTTTTGGATTATTTTATAGCTTCTTGCTGTGTTGGGATATGAAAGTATCTTATATAGTATGGAATATGAGATTGGTACGTAGTACATAGACATGCTTGTTGGATTATACACTTATATTAAGTTTTTCCAGAATTGCGTGCTTTGGGCTTATTGCCGGGTTTGGCGTAATTTAGGAGGTGAGACTCCATAAGTGAATGTGGATATTTGAGTAGTAAAATAAAGGGCTGGAGTGTTCATTTGGAGAGTTTATGGTTTAATGTTGAATTCTGCCCAACGGCTTTATAAGACATGCCAATTGTTGATGAAAGAGAAGAAGTTTTCTTTGATACTGTAAATTACTTGTCATCCGAGGAGTCTGTTGTAGCTGAAAAAAATCTGGTGTGTCGTTGTATAGGGTATGAGATTTGGCTGAGTGCGCCACAGAGTGTCAAGGAAAGAAGGGAAAATTTCTTGCACAGAATGGGTTTTGGTGATCGAGCATCCCTTGGTGAACCAGAGGCAATAGGGTTGGAAAGGGTTATGGAATCTAGTGAAGCTGCTTCCAGTTCGTGCGTATTATCTACTTGTAGCACAGGTGACAATACAGAGTGTGACAGACAGGAATTGATTGGTGAAGCAAATTGTTCAGTTGACGATTCTGACCACGATTGGTTGGATGATATGACCATTGATGTGGAGAGGGAAATCAATGAGAATTACCTCTCTGTGGAAAAATGTAATAATGGGGAAGTGCAGGCTTGTCTACAAGATTGCAGGTATGTGGATAAGAAAGAGAAGAAAATGATGCGCTGGTGGAAACACTTCACAAAGACAATGAGGAAAAGCCGAGGTACCAACTTATCAAAGGAACTAAAATTAGGTACTAAAGCAGGAAATGCCACTTGGGTGAAGATGGAACAAAATAAGAAGCGGTGCATGGAGTGCTCTGCTGTCTATGTTGGACAAGAATTTAGCGCACATCATGGCCGAATCTGGACAATGAAGTTTAGTCCCGATGGCCAATATTTGGCTAGTGGAGGTGAAGATGGGGTTGTTTGCATATGGCGTGTTAGTTCCATAGATGCGTCTTGCGATACTGCGGAATGCAAGTTTGGTTGCCAGGACATGGAAGGTCCATCCAGTTCTCAGAGGAAAAAGTCAAGTCACCCGTCAGTCATCATTCCTGAAAGGATTTTCCATATTGAAGAGGAGCCATTGCACATGTTTCATGGCCATACCAGTGACATTTTAGACATTGCATGGTCCACAACTAATGTAAGTGAAAGAGCTGCTAATTAACTATTCTACACGGGTACATCTTATTAGTAGCTGAAATAGATTTTTGACTGCAGCATCTTCTTTCATCATCAATGGACAAAACTGTTCGTTTATGGCGAGTAGGCTCTGATGAATGTCTTGGCGTTTTCCATCACAACAATTATGGTATTAGAAAAATGCATTTTACAGATTCTTTGATTTTTGTAATTGCTTTATGATTTTTATGCTATAAGGCCTACCATAACTCCAACCCCCTTTACAATCTAAAACCAAAAAGAATGTCTTATTTTCATAATGCTCAAAACTAATGTACCTTTTCTGCCCTTTGGATGACTCAGTAACATGTGTTCAGTTTAATCCTGGGGATGAAAACTACTTCATTAGTGGCTCCATAGACTGTAAAGTTCGAATATTTGGAGTAACCAAGAAGAGAGTTGTTCATTGGGCTAATGCGCGAGATGTTGTAACGGCAATATGTTACAATCCAAATGGAAAAGTAAGATTTATTATGTTAATGCTGTTCTGGATATCTATTGGATTTGGATAATTCTTGGTGTACAAAATGGGGTACAAAATGGTGTCCAAAATTGCCAAATGGTGGCCCCCTATTGGGGGGCACCTGGCCCTCAATTTTGGACACCTTTTTGTAACCCATTTTGTACCTGTAGCACAACCCATTGGATTTTACCACTGTTTCTGAACTAATAGTACATGGTTTTACTTGTTACAACGGAAACAGGGTTTTGTCGTTGGCTGTCTATCTGGTACCTGCCGTTTCTATGAAACATCAGGTATGTATTTTGCTCATGCATGGACTCTTTTTTTTAGCATATTTTGAAATATCTGTCCATGTTCTCGTTGGGAGCTTCTAAACCATTTTCTTATTGTGCACAGGTGACGAACTTGAGCTAAAAGCAGAGATAAACATTCAGGGTAGAAAGAAGTCATCCGGCAACAAAATCACTGGCATTCAGGTTTCACTCTTAAAGTCTAGGTGTTAAAACATTTTATCCGCCATTTTCAGTGAAGTTGACATGGGTTTCATTCTTTGCAGTTTCTGAAAAATTACTCTCAGAGAGTGATGATAACATCAGAGGACTCCAAAATTCGGATACTTGATGGGCTTGAGGTTGTTCATAAATACCGAGGTATAGATACAACTCAATTAGTAGTTTTGAGCTATGCTTATCAAGCTTTTCTGTTTTATCCTTGAATTCGCCTTCCATATTACCCAATGAATGCAATAACTATGTCTCGTATTCCTTATCTTCATTTCTCAGCATCACTTTTTCCATTGTCTGATGATATAGTCTTACATTATAGACTAGAACAATCAATATTTTGATAAAGAAATGAATCTCCTCAGGCCATACAGAACTAAATGATTTTGGGTTTTTTTTTAACCTTATGTAGTCACCAGATCCCTTTTATTGTCATCAAGGATTAAAATATCATTTCACAATTCCGAGTACAAACTTTTGCAGTCTATAATGAGCAACAAAGTTTATTTTACTTGTTCAGGCTCTCTGCTTGGTTTATCTCTTACGTAGATTAAAAATCGATACAAAAAATTTCCTTTTCAGTTTGTCAGTGTTGTTCTATGCCTATGATCTCATTCACACTGTCTTCTCTACAATTTTTTTTTTTTTTTTTTTTACTTTCATACTGTGTAAGTTCATAAATTTAATTTAACTCGTAAAACTCTTTTTGCATGTATTTACTATTTACAATACCTTTTACACTTAAATTTATTATTTTTATCAGATCACTTAAATTTCTTATAAATGATTTCTCTTGACCATAATAGGTCTAGCAAAGTCAGGAAGTCAGATGTCAGCTTCTTTTACTTCCAGTGGGAGACACATAATATCAGCTGGGGAGGACTCGCGTATTTATTTGTGGAATTATGATGATTTGTCCATCCAGACATCCAATCAAGCCAAATCCATCCATTCCTGCGAGCATCTCTTCTTTGAGGGTGTGTCTATTGCACTAACTTGGTCGGATTCGGCGACAGAACAAAATAGTTTTGCTTGTGGCAGTTCCCAATCTGATGTACAAACACTTGATCACCAAGAAGTGTCCTCAGGGTTTCAGGATTCAGAACGTTTCTCCCTTGCTAATTGGTTCTCCGCAGATGGCTCATCCCGAGCCTGTACAACATGGCCTGAAGAAATACTACCTTCGTGGGAGTTACAATCTGTTGAAAATGATTGTCAGCCATGGAGTAATTGTGGTGATCATCTTCATCAGCACCCGCAACACAAGAATAACAGCTATGAATCCAGAATTCTATCTGCAACTTGGGGTCTAGTGATTGTTACTGCTGGTTCGGATGGAATGATCAGGACATTCAACAATTATGGATTGCCAGTCAGGATTTAGGAGTTAAATAATTCGCCGTATCAACACTTTTTATAAGAATCAGAAAATTTTGAATTGACAGAAGTCACGCGTCCAAAATTTGCAGCTGAAATTGTTATTTTTAAGCCCTTGTAAGTATACTATTGTTTTCCAAACTGTTAAGAGATTTCAGTTTCAGCAGAAGGTCAAGACTCTTCGCCTCTTGTTCTCTTTTCCCTCCGTAGTTATTCATATTAAGCTAGTTCAGGAAACAACATGATGTACAGACTTTTTGTTCAATTCATTTTTCAAATGGATCACACTTATAAATGTAAATGGCATTGTTAGTACAGAAATGGCAGAATTTACTGCTTAAATAGAATTGGATTCTTGTATGCCAATGTGTATGGTTCAATCGTTCCTTGATCTTTGGTCGAAGTAACCCCATCTCTCCGAGCTCCAAGAAACAATAGCTAGGTTGTATATGGACGTTGATGAATAGTGTGTTGAATCTACAAACATTCGTCACAGTAACGCGTTACTCTATTTTATGTTACTCCCCCAAGGTCTCGCTATCTAGTGTGACAATGTGTTAGTATTTTTCAATATTGCTTGTGAAAGACTAAGGGTTGGACGAGAATATAATCACATGTTAGTATATTTCAACATTGCATGGTACTGGATGTGCTTTGCCTGCTCAGCATGCCTGTGTACACTGATCTGCGTTGTCACAATGCAGTATGAGTTGAGATCTGATGTCCTAATTTCTTGTCTCTTCGATTATCTTTCCTATTAAATGTTGACAAATTATTTTTATTTTACACATTATCCATTTTTAATTTATCACAAATAAAATCCCCAACTCCTGCAATTAACGTATTTTAACTAACTGGGAAAAAGGAAAATCCACGTCCTCATAAATTCACCCAAAAATCAAAAATAAAAATGAGGCAAGGTTCATCAGAAAGAGAAACCAAAACTTTGCAAGAACTAGTTCTTTATGTTACGAGGCTTGCTCGACCCGAACCGTGAGTCCTCCAAAAATAAATTGCTATGCATTTGGTTCGACGACTTCTTGAGACCAATCCTTATGAGGTACAATTTATACGTTTGTATGTTTGTGAATATTAAGTCTTAGTTTTTCTTTTTCATTTTTTATTCTAATTAGTACAATTTTGTACTTTTTTGCAGGATAGGTTTCTTGTTAGATTTTGTTGATATGATTTTTCATTCGAAATAATGAAAAGAGCTAAGAACATTGATAAGTATATTTTATACACTTATTTGAAATCTTAAAATAGCGATATTTGATAGTTATTTTGACAAAATATATTTTAAATTGTTGTATTTTATGTTATATAAGTAAAACTCAATGGTTGAACGAAGAATTGAAAGAAAGAAGCGAAAAATGATGAAAAATGGTAAAATTCAAAGTTTGAGGACCAAATTTCAATTATTCAATAGTTAATTTGAACCAAAAGATGATACTTGAAAGACTTTTAGGAGACAATTTGATGGAATTAAAACTCAAAAGGGAATTAAATATGATCAAAATATTATCAAAATCAAATTTCAATCGCACAAGTTATATTCCAGATTTTTAGTCGAAAATTGAGACCCATTTCTGCAATAATAAACGTCCGATTTGGGAAAATTCTATTTCTATCAAAGTTTTATCCCTTTGAGTTATATTTCCAACTCACTTTGAATCATTTCAATCGGATATCGAGAGAGAAAGTTATAGTCAAAATACCGACGGTTGTACAGAAACAAAAAATCTACACGCGAAGACAACTTTCCTTATTCGCTGGAACTCTTTTGAAAGTCAATTTGGACGTGATTTTCAACCAATTTTAGACTCCTACAAATACATAATAGTAGAATACATATGGAGAACCTCTCATATGTATATTATACCCCAATATTCATCAATTATTATCATCAAATGAGGAAAATTCATAATTTTTGTGAGAAAATTGAAAGGGATTGCAATAATTCAATCAAGTGAAGATTCAAACCTGATTTTTGGGCAAAGAAGAAAAGACACAAGTGGAGATTCATCAAGAAATAGATTCAAAATTTCAAGATTCATCTTCATCCTCTCAATTTATCAAAAATCGGGCTATATNCGAATCACTTGGAGTTTTGGGGAGATTTTTGGCGATAATCGAAGAGGACATCGTGGGCTTTCCAACGGTATCCGAATTGACGGTTTTGGTGGTCGAAAGTTGCCGAAAAATTGCCTCAAACTTAGCCAAAAAATTTGAAAATTCATTGACCGTTTGTGAAAGAAATTTCGAATTTCAGTGACCGTTTTGAAATTTTCAGGTAACTTCAGTGACCATTTGTGAAATTAACCCATATATATATTACTTGATAATATATTAACATAAAATCATTCTATTTTACTGAATAATCAATTTTATAAAATAAAATGTCACGAAACAAAATGTTGAGAAACATATTTTCTAATTTTCACTTTTAAGAAATAATTTTTCAGAATGATAAACTAAACACATTTTTAATAATCTTAAAATAGATTCTGAAATCAAAAAATTAGAAATAATCTCAAAAATGAAAATCGAAACACAAACCAAACCGGCCCTAAAGTTTCTAATTAAATTCAAAGTAATTTGATTTTAAATTTTTGGATGACATAAATTTGTTGCTGAAATCAATGCCGGTCAAAATTTCAAGATTTTGGTACAACACCTATTTCGGATATGAATTTGAACTTAGCATGTGGATGTAGCATAAGACTACGAAATGGGTAAAGTCTTTGCATAAAATTCAGAACTGACAAATAGAAAATGAATATTACTTGATGAACTCTAATCATTTCCCCTATTTTGTGGGAATTAAAATTTAAATTAAAGATAACAATTAATTTTAATCGCAGAATTTATGGAACTCACAATCTTACAACCATAATTTCATTTACTATTATCTAAATTTACTAAAAATCTAATTTTAACCCCTACCAAACAAGGCAAACTAGTTTGTATTGCATAAAACGTCAAGAAATTGTTGAGAATTGAAAACAATAAAGTTATTTTATTATTTTTAATGTTGAAAACAAAGATGAAAGATAACAATGAGACATAGCGATCACAAGTTTGATAAAAATAGTATCGACATTTGTTAACAAGTCACAATTTTATATGACTCAATCAAATAGAGTGATTAAACCAATAATGCACAAAACTTTAAAGCGATAAGCAATTGTTATGGTGATGAGTTCAGGTTTGCTCCGTATATGTGAGGGTACATTGTACATTACAACAAAGAGGTTTTTATTTTGTACATTCAGTATGAAAGAACGTGAACAAGTGAATATCATGTGAGGGTTATGTTAAATCACGTATGTATTATGCGATAAACAAATTCAAAGTTACTTTAGTTCGTGTACCATGTCAAAGTAGACATTGAGAAGTCTAGACATGTTAAAGTCCAAGACATTGATTATGTAATAGAAATATTATTATTTGAACAAATTTGTTCAAAGTAATGAGTCGGAAAAATCAAATGTTTTAATTGAGTCAAAGAATGAAACTTAAGTTTGAATATACTCCAAAGTCGTTGGAATATGATACACTAATAACAAAGACTACGAATTTTATAAGTAGGTAAGAATGACATTTAGTGATGTTTGATATTCATTAATTTATTTTATGGTTTGCTGCAGGATCATTTTCAACGACGCATTCACACAATAAAATATTATAAATGCTCTACCAAAATTTTTTCTTATTTTTTAACCACATATTCTCCTAAAAATACTATTCAAAACTCATATTTTTCCAATTAGTCAAATAGGCACTAAGTGGATGGTGTTGAAACTCAATTATAAATCCAATAATAGAAGAAAATTCTACCTAAATTATGAAGTAAGCCTGTGTTTGTCTGTCATTATTAAAAAATAATTAAACTTATTTTGAGCCCCTGTTTGGTATACATTAAAATTTTATTTTTATTCTTCTACTTATTTTCAACCACACATTTTTCAATAAAATAATATTTTTCATCACATCAATAACTTTTACTTCTTTTTCAACCTCATATTTTCCATCAATATACTATTCCAGAATACATTCTTCCAAAATAATGTGGTTCAAACACACTCTAAGTGCATCAAATTTGACATAATATGAGTTGACAGATTTTTAAACATTGANAAAAAAAAAAAAAAATACATGTAAACCCAAAAATTTTCTTACTTTTTAACCACGCATTCTTCAAAAAAATTATTATTCCGAAACTCATTTTCCCTGGAAAAAACTCTATTTAATGATCATCAAACAAGGGCTAAGTAAATATAGGCTTTGGCAAACATGCTCTTAAATTCTGAAAAATTATCTTCTTGTTAAAAATCACATGTTTTTATGTTTTGAATATTTAATAAATTAGTAATACACGTGATTATATATTTTAAGTATACCAATAATCAAATAAATCGCACTGTCAAACACCATTATCTCTTCTTTAGATGGAGGAAGAATATACACAAATTCATTATTTTGAGGAACATATCAAAAGAGAACGAGTGTTACACTATTTGAGATAGAATCCACACAAATTGAATATTTTGAGAAGCGTAACAAGAGAGACGCGCGTTGCATTATCATATTTTAAATAAACTTTTTGAGCAATCTATCCAGAGAGAACGAGTGTTGCATTATTGGGGAAAGATTCCATACAAATTAATTTTTTTTTGAAGAATGTAATTTGAATTGGATTTTTTTCAAGAACATGTGTTGCATTATGATATTTGAATTAAAAATTTGTGAGCAATGCATCGAGAGTGTTACAATATCATATTTGAATCATCTTTTAGGAACACGACGAGAGAAAACGCATGTCGTATGATGATATTTGCCTATTCATACTTTATATTCTTCTTGAAATTTTGATAAGATTTCATAAAACTAAAAATTTCACTATTGTTGTAAATAAATTAGTATTTATGAACAATCATGCATCCATGCAGTCCTAATTGTAACTTATAAATATGGGACTTTAGTTCTCAATAAAATAGAGAAATCTATTAATCTTTATTTTCTTCGCTTTTTCTCTTTAGTTCATAGCACGTTATTGGGACGAAATTCTAATCAATTGAATTCACAAAATTTATCTTTCTTTCATCTTATAGATCTTTAGCTAGTTGATGTAATAAATAAATAAATAAAAGTCCTTCAATCAAAGAAAGACAATGTAACACCCATAATTTTTATGAACATTGGAGTGTAACCAAAAACTCACTTTTTTGTATTAAAAGCGGAACGATAAAATAATATTCTTTAAAACAATAACTAGAATATCCATAAATTTAAACTAAACATGAAAATTGTATCTTGAAGAAAATAACATAACTAATTAAATAATATGTCTTTGACCGAATTAAACTAATTAATAATTTGAAGACAAAAAAACTTAATGTTCATTTTTCCCTCGATCCCTTGGTGGACCATCACCATCCTGCCACAGTTCTAATCTATCCGAATTAACCTGTAAAAGTGAGTATTTAAAATACCCAATAAGATACGTGCAGTTTCCATATATAAATATATAACAATAAAATGTGCACTTCATACCACTCTTTTCCTATGGAGTATATCGGTGACCAAGCGACACACCCATCTTATGTCATCTAAAATTCTCGTAAGATCTCTTATCTCTTAATAAAGAACTCGAATGTCCATTAGCAATTCATGCATAAATTACTAAACATAAAAGTATAAGGAAACGAATCACTTGCACAAAAATACCTTATCTTGATTTTGAAAGGTTGAAATGAATAAAATCTTGCACATAAAAAAAAATCTCCTATTTTTCTATACTTTTTCCTCTCACTCTCTCTACCGCGGTTCTCTTTACTTTACGTGGTGAAATAATGAGAATTTATACAGTATTTATAGTTGAAATTCTCAATTGAGTTTGTATGCAACTAGAATTTAAAACGATGTACATAAGAAATTTGGATAAGAATTGATTTCAAATAATAGAATTATGATTACTATTAAACTTTATCAAATTAAGATTACAATTAAACTCTATCCAAATCACAAAAATATTATCATTATCAAAATCAACATTTATCATCTCACATTTTTTTTTAAATATTAAAAATATGGGGTGTGTTTGAGCCACATTATTTTGGAAGATTGTATTTTGGAATATTGGATTGATGGATAATGTGTGGTTGAAAAAGAAGAAAAAGCTATTGATGTGATGAGAAATATTATTTTATTGATAAATGCGTGGTTAGAAATGAGTAGAAGAATGAGAATGAAAAAAATAATGTGTACCAAACAGGGGCATAGTATATAAAAAAAATAAAATTTTATTCTAAAATTTTCGGGGCGTTACAGATGAGATGTTCTAACCATTTGAGTTTACAAAGAAACTCTTCTTTTTCTATTCAAAGAAATTTTCAGTATTCTCTTAACTTTGAATTACATAACAAAGAGGTATAGTTATTCGATCCGGTTATATCGATTTGACAATATCAATTTATGATATATAAAAATGTTTACTTGAATGTAATTCATTTCGTTCAGTATTTCAAAAAAAATATTGTATTACTATTCTTGAAAAGAAACATTCGAAATTAATATACCAGAAGAATATTGTAATATTGCTTGAAAAGGAATATGATTTTTTTTTGCTGTTCTTGATGAAGCATAAATTCATACATAACAATATTCCAAAATAATATTGTATTATTACTTTTGAAAATGTGTAAAATTTGTGTATATCATATTCTAGACGAATTTCATGTCGATATTCTTAGTAAAACATGATGTACAATTTTAGTATTTAGAATAGTATTGATTCGTTGCTCTTGAAGAAGCAACGATAACACCCTTTTCCAAACAAAAAATGATGATAATAGTATTTTTTTTCATGCTCTAGATGTAACACATATCTCGAAGAAAATAATACGATCTGAGATACAATATATTTTAAAATTTTATGAAAATGAGTTGTTTATTAGAGAATCACAAATTCACAAATCTATAAATATTTTAGAAGAATATTTAAAGGTTATCAAGAACACAAGTTTATATTATGTTAATATTTCAGTACAATATTATTTACTTCCGAATAGCATAATTTACAAGATCTATTATTTAACAATAATATTAAGCTATTACTTCTAAAAAGAAAAATAATATATGATCGGTAATAATAATTTATTGGTGTTCCTGAAGAAGCACAAATTAAACAACTTAATCTTGAATTGTAATTTTTTTAAAGAAAAGTAACTTTCTATTTTGTTAATATATCAAATAAATATTAATTATTACTCCCAAAGAGTATAACATTCTGTATTCCAATATTCTCAAAGAATATTGTATTATTACTCTCGAATAAGTATAAATATGGATATATTAAAACGATTTAAAATAGATAATCAAGTATTATAATTAGAAGATATAGAGAATATTAGAAATCAATAATATAGAAAATTCGCAGAATCTAAACAGCCTGCAACAAATATGATTATATGTTCATATATCACTAATTCATGGTCCGATTATCATGAAATTTGGACAACAGGTTCATAACATATTGTTCTTCAAATCTATCAATTAAGATAAAGAGTAAACAATTCATTTGCAAGAAATATTGGCAAACAGTAGCAAATATTTTGAATTAATTAGAAGATCGTGGGCTTTTTTGAAAAAAAAAAATTAGGTTTTTTTTTTATAAAGAATTTGTGAATTATTGCTTTTGAAGAAGAGTGGAATATTGCACTATTGCTCATGTAGAGCACAAATTTAAAATATTATATTGCTCGAAAGGTGGAATGAATTATAATATTAATATTTAAAAAAAATTGTATTATTTAACTCGATGGTAGATTTGAATTTTTAATATCAACTTCCAAAAGAATATTACATTTATACTGGAGAGCATGTATCTCGTTGTGCTCCCAAAGAAGCACAACTTAATATGAAGAAATTTTTGTTGATAATCCTGAAGAAACACAACCTAGCTACATAAATATTTAAAAAATATATATTATTTTGATCTTCCTGAATAAATAAAATTTTTATACAAATTAATATTCTAGAAAAATATTGTGTTAGTCTCAAATATTAAATTTATACAAGTCTGAATTTGATAAAATGTTAATGCACCTGAAGAAGCATAACTCATATACAAATAATTCATTGTTTTAGAAGAATATATGGTTATTATAAAGAACGGCTTATACACAGGGGCGAATCCAGCCCTGAAGTTCAGCACGGGCGATCGACGATCATTGAGTGTTGACCGCAACGATGGAAATGACGATATTGATTATTAATTTTTAATTAAATAATATCAAAAATTGTTCGATTAATATATAAATACACTAAAACGTAGGAAAGATATAATATGAAAATATAATCAAATACAACCCAAAAGAAAAATAAGAAATACAACTTCACTTAGTAACAGTATGATCAGATAATTGGAATCTAA
>CAIGRF010044859.1:38385-48590 GCA_903798235.1 Fraxinus ornus | reverse complement strand
TGTGAAGAATAAAAAAAATAATTAATTACAAATTTTTTTTAAAAAATAGTTAACTGAAAATTTTTGAAGAAAAAAATAATCATAAACGGGGCAGTAAATAGGACAAGCCCGACCCTCGAACCCGCCCCACCCCGTTTAAGGTGGGGCGGGGCGGGATGAGGGTATCCCGCCCCGAACCCTCCCGTATTCCGCCTCGAATCCGTCATGTTGTCATCTCTAATCACTATATCAAAGCCGTACGTACAATAATTAGATTTTGTACTAGTTTTTAATTATCTTGATTTCAAGTATTTTGAATGCATTACCAACAAAATAGTCAACGACTAATTACCAAAATAACAAAGAGACGCAAGAAGCGTTTTCAGCTTTCAATTCCAAACGGCTAAATTAGCGAAAATTTCGAATAAAGCGCACGCCACCTTGTCTACGCACAGCCAGTGCACGTTAGTATTCCCACTCACAACATGCCACGTCATCCAAACGCCACCTCCTATTCCCCCGCGACCTCCCCACACCCCAACCCCTTCCCTTCCGTGAAACCTCACTGTTTACAGATAAACAAAAATATACACACAGATATATATATATACACACCGAGGCTTAATTTCCATTCCAAATTCACCCTTGGACATTAATTAATTCCAATTTTGTCCTCTCAAATGGCGCCGTCATTCAGCTCGGCGGCTCAGGGAAACCAGCCGAGCCCGCAGCTCGGAGCTGACCGAAAGAGGCAAAAGTACAGGTCGATGAAAGAGATCATGACGGTGGCGAAGCGGGTAGTATTGGTGGAGAATGAGGAGTCTGATGACGGCGATTATTACACTCGTGTGGCTTGCGATCAATGCGGCTCGGGAGAGCGAGCCGAGGAGCTCTTGCTTTGTGACAAATGCGACAAAGGGTACCATATGCTCTGCCTTCGACCCATAGTAGTCCGCGTCCCTATCGGGCCTTGGTTCTGCCCGGCATGCTCTGACGATCAAGATCGTCCCCTTAAAAGTATAAAAAGTCCAATCTTTATCTACATAAATGAATACGGGGTGTGGATATGAATTTATGTGTATATAATTATGCACGAATTTGTGTGTGTGTTTGCAATTGATTGATTGTATGTATGAATACAAGTATCTATGTGCAAATGTATGTGTAATTCTCAGTGTATGGGTTAATTACGACTGTGAGAGATAAATGCAGGTATTATTGATTTAGATATCCGGCGTGGTCTGTTATGCAGGCTTTACGCAGAAGAAGATTATCGATTTCTTTAGGATTCAGAAATGCAGGGAACTGGTGGAGAACTGTGCGTGGTCTCAAGGTAGAATTATTGTAACCTTTTTATCATGAAAATGATTCTAGTTTTGCTGTTTTGGTCAGGAATTTTCTGAATTATGTTGTGCTTTAAGTTTGGTTTGAATATTTGGAAATAACCTGATCTGTTCAACTAGCTTAACCCTGAAATTGTAATGAAAATACAACTAAAATGCATTACTATAAGCAAAAAAATGAATATTTCTTGGGACAAGATTCAAAGTTCTAATGAAATTAGAATGCATCAGTAGAATTAATAAATGCATTCTTCTTGCCACAAGTTATGTTCCTTGTTGCAGAAAACTTTGCACCAGTGTAACCTAGCAAGCACGGGAATGAAGGCAGCGAATTCACAGTGAGAAAAAAAGATTAAATTTACTGAAGTTTTTCTGCCCATGTCAATAGTATCATCTAAAGTTGACATTACTTCTCCATGGATTGGTATGTGTGTTAAAGAGATCATAGGCTATCATTTCATGGCTGCCACATGTTGGATGAAAACACATCCTGCATTTGGAAGTGCCTGCACAGCAAGTTACCAAAATTTGCAGATATCTTTGAAGTCTATTGAACCCATGGCAAAGAGTATTATACAGAAGTCTTTTGGTCGTTCTTTTAGTTATCTGAAGTATCATTTGGATTGTTTAATTTAAAGATTTAGTGATGTCGTTTATGTAAATTTTTCCAATAAAGCAGCTAAGAGTGTGAACTGAGATTTTGGAGCATTTTTGCATCTTCTATATGTATACAATAGAAGTTTGTTATTCACTACGTATTGTCCATGCCTTCACAAGTTCTTTGCACTGTTCTTCTTGTACGTGTTCTACACATCCAATAAAAGTTCTTTGACCTTGATTCCAGATGGCAAAAAACGTCGCAGACGGTCTAATACATTAGTGTTCCACAAGAAACGGAGAAGGATATTGCCTCATGTTCCTTCTGAAGACCACTCCCGGAGGCTAGTACAAATGGGATCTCTTGCATCTGCATTGACAGCTCAGAACATGGAATTCAGCAATGAGCTTACTTATATGCTGGGCATGGCTCCCAGATCAGCCAATCAGGCTGAGTTTGAAAATGGTGGAATGCAGGTCTAATTACTTTTCTCTGATTAATCGGCTAATTCTCAAATTTTTGAATTTTCACGAGGTTTCTTTTAATTAGGTTCTTTCTAAAGAGGATACCGAGACATTGGAGTTGTGTAGGACTATGTACAAAAGAGGCGAATGCCCTCCTCTTATTGTAACTTTTGATTCTTGTGAAGGGTACTTCTTTGTTCCTCTTTTCTCTCATTCAATAGCCCTTATGTGTGATATATATTCGCATGTAATGTGACCTTGTTGAACGTTGCAGCTATACAGTAGAAGCGGATGGTCCAATAAAGGACATGACATTCATTGCTGAGTATACAGGAGACGTGGATTACATTAAGAATCGGGAACAGGATGATTGTGATAGCATGATGACCCTTCTTCTAGCTACTGACCCATCGAAAAGTCTCGTTGTCTGCCCTGATAAACGTGGAAACATTGCTCGTTTTATTAATGGCATAAACAATTATACACCGTAAGCCATTGAGCCACATCCTTTGTCTCCTTGAACCATGCATCTTTCCCTGATTTTCTGCAAATATCATGACATTCAACAGACTCTGAATGCAGATTATCTCTTATTCATTTCATTTCCAATATTCACCTATAGTTCTTGAAACCAGTCAATTCTGTGCAGGGAGGGCCGGAAGAAGCAGAACATTAAATGTGTGAGATACAGCGTTAATGGTGAATGCCGTGTACTATTGGTTGCCACTCGTGACATCACAAAGGGAGAGAGGCTATATTATGATTATAATGGATATGAGCATGAATACCCAACCCATAATTTTGTCTAAATTTTGACATACAATCTTTCTTCAATCAGTACTCAGAGTAGTGATTTCTTATTTAGTCACACCCTCAGTAGATACATAAACCAAAATTTTCTCCCATTGTATTTATCATGGGCTCCTGGCCAATTAAGCAGCATTGAAAAAGAAATAGTTAGCAGAGGGAACTTTCTATAGATTTAGCGCATATGTAAGGTAGAAAATTTAGTCTGCTCATACCAATGTCCTTTCATGTACAACAGCTGCATTTGAGGAACATAATTTATATAGTTGCTTTGAGCTCTGAGTTTTATTAGTGCTTTCAGCATTTCTTCTCTTTCTATTTAGAGCCTGTTTGAGCTCCATTTTTTTTAATTAAAATACATTTTGGAATAATATTTTGATGGAGAATGTGTGGTTAAAAAATAAGGAAAAATTTTGGGTTTGCGTGTAATTTTATTTTATTGAAGAATGTGTGGTTGAAAATAAGAGAGAGAAAAATGTATTTTGGAAATAATGAGGACCAAACAAGGGCTTGGTAATTTCTTTTTTATTTTTCTGATAAAATGTGGCATTCTTTGTTAATCTCCCCTTCAACTCCATATTTGGATGCAATGTCAATACTCATATTCAACAATTTTCTGGTACTCAGTCTCTAGAAGTGAGTGGATTTCTTTATATCCCCTCCCATTTTCGAATTTTTTAAAATTTCGTACTGATGTATATATCTTGTTTAGGGGCAAAAACTTACGTGTTTTATTCGTGCTCTATATTCTGATTCAAATAAATTATAAAGTTGCTTTTGGAAAGTTGCTGTTTTGTTTCTCCTCTTACAATGGCCTATAAACCCAACTGAAACCAAGTATTGAACCAGTTGAAGCCTTTTGGTTATCATTACTCTAATGAAGGATAGATTCTATATCTGTATTTTAAGAGCATATTTTAACATTGAAAATCATTGTGATGATTAATATTTTATGTATGACCAACTTATTGTTTGGATTGGTTTCTCTTCTTGGAAATTCTTTGTAGTTTGCACATCCTATTTTTTATTTCCAGTTTTTTGACGTGACCTCTCCTTTACTTGGAGATCCTGAAATTATTTTTAGTAGTTTTTGTGGTTTTGTTCTTGCTACTTATGGCACTCGCACACGCCCTAAAAAACAAGGATAAATTACCTTGTACTTTCAAATAGGCTAGTAACNAAAAAAAAAACATTTTTAAAAAAAAAAAAACAAATAAAATTTGGGCAAAAAAAAAAAAAAAAAAAACCACTGATGGGTAATGCTCAATCATCTTCAATGAATACTTTTTGTTACTTATTTTGAGTAATTATCGAGGCAGCAGTTCAGGAATGGTAGTTGTACATTGACAAATTCAGTCCTTCATTGTGCATGTCGTGCTCATTCTAAATGTCATAGGATAGATGACGTAGTTGCAGCACTTCAATATAAATATTGCACAAAAAGCAAAGAATGACCTACGTCAAGAAAGAGCCATCAGTATTGCCTTTGAAGCTGTACTCAAACATGGATGATGATCTCCGTCTTTCCTTAGGTTGCATTTCAACCTATGGACGGTATGTTCTCTTAGAAAGTATGAAGATGGTGAGCAACAAAGGAACCATCAGTGTAGCATTTGAAGCTGCAAATCCACATGGAAGATTATGCATCCCGAGGTTGTGAGCATTCTGAAAACGTTCACATAATTTATCTCTATCACATCCACACATGTCAGTATCTTAAGAGGCTGCATTTTGTGCTGATGCACTCAGACTCGCATGATAATTGTGCTTGTGCCGATGATTTCTCCATCTCAAGGAATTCTGCATTTGTTATTTGTTACCTGATCTTTGGTTGTTAGCTATGTGAATATTTAATTCTGACACATTTTATGCATTATAGGCGGGCTGGAGTTCTACTTCAGAAAAGATTTACTGTAGAACCAGTGTTTTTGAGTCAAAATCTACAATGAAGAAGCAGCTGCCAGACAGATGTTCATCCATTGCAGGCCCAACAAGCGCAAATATTTCACCTTATATAGCAACACATCGTGCAATACACATATTTCATTCAGTTTATATTTCAAATGTATAAAATACTAGTCACCTTTCATGTTCCTGCTGCTTCTATCTGAAGATGAATGGAAGAGATTCACGGTATGACAGGGAATGTGAAAAATATATGGAGCAATACAACATTTTCAAGTATATATTCATCTTGCCTATTTACATGTTGTGAGTTTCCATGTCAGGCATATCCAACTCGAGTCTTCTCATTTCATAAAAGGGTGTTGATTCACATCATACTTTCCTTCCCTGTTATGGTTGATGATAATCGGAAAATACAAAATGCAGTATTCTATCATTATGTTTTGTAGAGTAATGTGGCACTTGTATAACTTCCTTCCATGTTCATTCTCTGTCCTGTATGTGAATTATTTCTTTACAAATTACTTGCTTCAATACATAGTAAAATGTTTAATTTGTTTGATTATCACTTTATTATTTGGACAGTCTTGCTTGTTAAAGTAGTTATCTCTTATTCCATTGCTGTATATGTGCCTAACACGAAAAACAATGAAATTGTTGAAATCTTAGTTCAATTCTTACCGTATGCAAGTCCATGGATGATATGAACTATTCAAACGAGACTCTTGAACAATGAACAATCAACACATGGATTGGATTGATAATAAAACCAGAATTCTAAAAAAGCGATGCTTAGCCGCTTAGGTGCAAAGCGGATGCAAAACGGCACGTCTCATGCTTTGTTTTTGTTTTTTTATTTTTATTTTACTTTTTCTTGCTTAGTCGTGCCTACACGCATTTTTTTTTGACACTTTTACGCTTTTTAAAGCTTTTTGTCTTTTCTTTCTTTTAATTATTAAATAATTTTTAGATTGATTTAAAGATTTAAAATAATATTTAAATGAAAAAAAAAACATTTATTTACTCCTAGGCTGAAGTCTTCCCGCTTCGCCACGCTTTACACTTTTTAGAACATTGGATAAAAACTGATTAATCTTGGGTCAAAGAAGGCTGGTCAAGGAAATTAGAGCTCTTTGAGAAGGCTTAAAGTTGGCTATCCTTGTTAGATTAAATTTGAGAGGAACAGGAAAGGGTCAACAAGATTCTGAATAGTAACATAAGGTGACTGCAATTAAAGAAGTCGAGACAAATTTGATCATCTCGATATATGGAAACCTAAACTGACTGTAATTGAAAGGAAAAACACTTTATCATCGAGTGTCTGTCCTATCAAAATAAATCGAAAAAGAAGAAGAGAGAGGAGCTTCAGAAACGCTAAAAAAGTGTTTTAACAACATAAACACGGGTGGCTTATTGGATAAGTAGTTGATCGACTAAATTTTAGCTTTCGTTTTTATAAAATTCTTCCAAGAAATTCTGATGTGGAAGATTCAACAGATGAAACTACAAATATTCTATTGAGGTGGGCTATAGATACAACCTAAGCTCACTACCAAGTATAATAACTAGAGTTAAGCCAAATGTACAGAAAATAGGTTGACAGAACTTCTACCACCTCTCACATGAGGTGGGTCCCATGTGGGACCGAGCTCATTAAAAAATGGATAAAAAATTTCCCGACCCCCACGCCTTGTGAGTGATCGGTGGGGGCTCTGTGAACTTGCAAATACCTCTGATGAGTTGCTTCCTCAACTTGAAAAGTCATCCACGAAATATAAAAGCTTAAGAATCAAACCTGTTGATGTAGAAATTGTCTATGCCATAAACTTGAATAATTGAAACCTGAGTTGGTTAATGTTGTTTGTTATACTACATTATTTTCCAATGCTGCTTACAGGATGTTATGTTATGTATATGTTCAGTGAATCATGAAAATCACATTTGAAAATGTGACAGGCTTGAAAAAAGTCTGTGATTGCTTAAAATGATGAATGTCGAAGAAAGATCAGATGGGAGTGCTTGAAAGCCAGAAATTGACTCATGATAGGTTTGTGTATGGCATTTCTGGCTATGTTTAGGGTAAGTCTTGAGACGTGCCTCAAAGATATCTATGCTCAAAGCATGGGTACGTAGAGAGTTTTTCCACTTTCGTGCATTGACAACATTAATTTCTTTTGTTCTTGAATACCGTCACCAAAATCATATAACCATTTAACTCGTTAGTACCCCAAGTCATTGCCATTTAACCTGCAATGTTAGAGTGTGAAGAGACTTGAAAGAATGTCATTATTTCAGTCTTGTAACCATCATCGGATCAGTTCGGAGTGGCGCACTGTGGCTTCAAGAGCTATCATGAGTAAAACTGAAAGTATTCTTTAGCTAATCCACTGAGGGAAAATGTTGCACATCAACTGTTTTATTACTATTTTTTATCAACTAATATGGCAATTTGTTTGGTTTTTAACAAAAGGTGACCCTTGAAATTTGGTATCTATAATTATTTGCATTTTGGCAATGATTAGCCCTTGTTTGGTCTCAATTATTTTTTAAATACATATTTCTCTCTTATTTTGAACAACACATTTTTCGATAAAATTATATTACATGCAAATTCAAAATTTTTACTTATTTTTTTAAACACACATTCTCCATCAAAATATTATTTCAAAATGCATTTTGAGCAAAAAATGAAACTCAAACAGACTCATAATTGGTTCAATGATGTTAAGCCCCTCTTTGGTGTCAATTAAATTTTAGATTTTAATTTAAGTCAAAATCAACAATTATTTTTTAATTATATATTGTACGAGTTTCATAATTTTTTAACCACATATTTCATCAACATTTATCAAGATTTAAGAAAATTTATATTTTAATCCCTACCAAACTAAGGCTAAATGTTGTATGTAAATGCTTATAGGGTTTGGATAGTGGTGGCAAACAAGCCGAGCCGGCTTGGTTCGTTTTGACAAGCCTGAGCGGCTCGGGCTCGTAAAAAAGACTAGCTCGAGCCCGAGCCCGAGCTGAGCAGGGGGCTCGCAGGCTCGGCTCGTTTTTTTACGAGCGGCTCGTGGGCTTGCCCTAATTTTTTTTTCTTTTTTTCAAAAAGGCTAATATCCTATTAAAAAAAAAAAAAGCTCGGCTCGGGCTCGCCAAGTACCCATTTTGGGCGAGCTACGGGCACGAGCCGAGCTCGCCCAAAATGGGACGAGTAACGAGCCACGAGCTCTCACGAGCCGAGCTCGTGTGGGCATGGGCCGAGCCGAGCCGAGCCGGCTCGGCCTATTGCCACCTCTAGGTTTGGATAACATTAGTACACTTATCCAGTGTAATTAGTACCTTAAATAGTTAATTTTTTTTTTATTTACCTGTAATATTATTTTATGAAAAATTATGTGGTTAAAAATAGAATGTCAAACTAGTAACATAGGATCTGGCTTAGGCATGACTCATGTAGTTGGTGTGCTGGGCCAAACCAGTGGGCTAAAGTAAATAAATATTATTATTCAAATTTTACAGTAATTTTTTAGAATGATTTTATTCATAATTTACTCTAATATTAATAAATAAAAATCAAAAGGCAAAATGTGGAATTTTGTCCTAGACGAGCCAACCTGTATGACCTTGGAACCTTGGCATCAGGCTAGACCGCAATATGGCCCCTGCAGATCTTACCAAACCATGTCCATATCAAAGTAGGACGCGGCGTTTAGCTCTTAAAACAACTCAACTTATATTACACCCTCGTTCTAATCTGTCATCGAACCATTGGAAATACGAGTTCTTGTTTCATTTAGATAAAAATCAAAATTTTAGTAGATTTTGATAAAAAATTGATGGAATATATAGTTGAAAAGTTGTGAATATCAAAAAATGTATACTTAAAATTAATAGTTGATTTTAACTTAAATTTTAATCTACTTTTTGAGTTTAACCAAACAGGAGCCAAAGATATTCTTTCCAAGATCTCCCAAGAAGCATACAAAAAACAGTGAAAAAAAAGTTGGGAGCTTCTTGAAAAACCGAAAATATGATCTCTTAACTATCATTTTCATGGTATTTTGAAAACTGCTGGATATTATCTTACCTTGGAAAACCTTGTGCCCACAATTTCAACGGGTCATCCATAATCTTTATTGCTTTCTGATCATGACCTCAACTGTCACTAGAGATACATGTAACTCCACCGCCACAATATGCTCACATATATGAATAGTAAGATTATATTCAGAATATAAACTGTATTCTGCATCAAATTCTACTTCCAAAATAGAAAGAAAAAGAGGCTCCACAGAAAAAAAAAGGAAAAAAAATGGGTAGTTTTGAAGAGGAGAATCTGTATGAGATGGTTGATGATTTTCGTGAATCAGAATCAATACCAGCCCTTATATCTTCTTCCCCACAAAGCATGATTCTCAGTGGTCATCATACTAAATATTACATCTTGCAGGTATATTTGAATTTCACATATTATAATTTTGATGTTGAGATTAATATATTCTACCATCTTGTATTTTTTTATAGGAGATACTTGAAAGTGGGAATATTGCAGAAACCGATGTTCTTGGGAGTGTGATGAAGCATATGAGAAATAAAATTGATGGTGAAAGGAGTACTACTGCACTGAAGAAGTGGCTGATCAAGAAGTTGAGAATTGATGGCCATAATGCAGCTCTATGTCACACCACTTGGCCTACTACTTTAGATTGTCTTGGTGGTAATTACTACATCACTTGAAACCTATACTACCTTCGTTATAATTTGTAGTATGTGTTATCAAATTAGCCGACCCTAAAATAGTAGGAACCACTACTTGGTTTAGAAGTTATTGTTAGAGACCGGAGTTGAGCCAGCACCCCGCGACCAGGTGGCCGCCCGTACTCGTTCCGTCTGAAAAATTTCTTTTTCCATATATTGAGTGGTGCTCGATGGCCACGCGTTCTCGTCTAGATTCGTCTCAACTCATTCAAATTCCTGGATCCCACTACAACAAAATGTAATTTTTACGGCATGCAATGTATGCCGTAAAAACCTCTTTACGGCATGCGGCCGCATGCCATATAAAGTCATGCCGTAAAAAGTGGTTTACCTTTTACGGCATGCAAAGTA
>CAIGRF010044859.1:12569-37656 GCA_903798235.1 Fraxinus ornus | reverse complement strand
TTTTTTACGGCGTGCATTTGTGCACGCCGTAAATAATGAAAAAAGGGTTTTTTACGGCATGCATTAAATGCACGCCGTAAAAAGCGACTTTTTACGGTTTGTAAAGAATGTACGCCATAAATACTTTATGCAATTGATCATTTACGGCACACATTTTTTGCATGCCATAAAAAGTCGTTTTTTACGGCATGCGTCAATTGCACGCCGTAAACATATGCCGTAAAAAACTATTTTTGTTGTAGTGTCCGCCACTAGTTAGAGATGATATCTATTTATTTAGTTGTAGTCTTCTAACACTTCGCGATTCATTTTTAAATCAAAGGCTTTATGCATGTATAATTATCATAAATGGGTGGTAGCAAGACTTAAAACTTATTAATATTTAGCCAGTTTGATATCATGTTGAGCTATTAGAGTTGATTCAACATTATATCAGAGCTAACATATATAGGTATTGGATTTACCCATTTGTATATATTGTACGTGTTAGGCTTTCGATAAAAACCTGCACGTCACGTGTTGGAGACATAATTCAAATTAGTACACTTTTTCCCTCCATAATAGCATAAGCTGAGGAGATGGTTCGATCAAGGCTAAGTTTGTCGATTGTATTGAACAAACTGCACTATTTTGGCATATTCTAATGTTGTATGTTTTATTGAACACAATGTGTTGTGTTTTGGAATGTCTTAAACAGGTGATTACGAATACATTGAAATTGTATCAGAAGATAAAAATGGTTGTGCATTGAGGGTAATAGTAGATACAGATTTCAAGTCACAGTTTGAATTGGCAAGGCCCACATCAACTTTCAAAGATCTCTCCAACATGATGCCATCAATCTTCGTCGGGACGGAACAAAAGCTGAAGAAAATTATTAGAATTCTTTGTGCAGAAGCCACAAATTCATTTCTTGAAAGAGGTCTCCATGTACCTCCGTGGAGGACAAGTACCTACATGCAGTCCAAATGGTTTTCTGCCTGTCAAAAAGGGATATAATTTCATATCAGAAGAGAAATTGGTAAAAAAAAAAAAAAAAAAAAAATAAACGAGAAAATATAAAGAATGAGTAGTAAATAGGTCAAGGATCACTAAAGAGTTTCATATATTGTTTTAAGAATATTAGGGCAAGTACCAATTCTTATTTATAAAATTGAAATATACTATATCTGTAGATTATTACTAACAGTATAACATTACTCTTATTTATTTTAGTTCTTAATTTTTTTTTTTCAAATCAGTTTCATATATTTAGGGATAACAACCCGTTCTTCTTAGAATCAAGGGAATCAAAACTTAATAGAATCACGAAATTTTCTAGTCAAGTTGCTCAAGACTTTTCTTTTTACTAGTCATAGTTGAATACGTGTTGCACATTATTCTGAAATATTTTAGAAGTACTATAATGGCAATATTTGAAGATGTGTGAATATAAAAAATAGTTAATACAAATTATTTATGTGGAATGAACTTTTTATTCAATAAGAATCTCTTAGTATACAATTTTTTATGTGATTATGGGTATCCGACTTGACTAAAACATTTGTAGTTGTTACAGAAATTCCTCTTGAAAGTGCAACGTTTAATACATGTTGTGGAAGATATATTTCGATATGGGATATTGTTTGTCCTTGGACCTTGACGATTGTTTTGTTGCTCGCGGAACAACTAGAAGGAAATGGATAAAAGTTTTCCCAAATACCATTACTCTACTCTCATATGATTCAAAATTGTTCACGATATCTTGAAAAGTTCTGTCAACAGCTTCAATTGTCGCTCTCTTTTCCATTGGAGCTTCATCGTATGATTTCATTTTATTACACCTATATTAAGAACAAAGTTGTTAGAGTAAATAATTCGAAAAAAGCTTCTTCTACCGTGGATATTAGAAGTTGTTCGAATGACATTTAAAATACATCGAGTAATATCATNAAGTTTTCTCCTGATGGGAGTTTCGGCAAGAAGAAATCACCCGCGGAAAAGAGCCTTCTTGACGAATCCTCCCTAGAAAACCTGGATCTTGGCCCTTTTTTTTTACTCAAGTTAGCCCGAGATACGATTGCGTCAGGTTAGGGTCCGAACGAGCCGTGCTGCTCTACCAGGCCTGGAAAATGTCTGGTAGAGCAGTTGTGAGGAGGGGGTGGGTGGTTTTATGAGGTGGGTCCCGAGGACCCACCTCATGTGAGGCAAAGGCCTCTACCAGGCCTGGTAGAGGAGAGTTTTCTGGTCCGAACAAGGCCCTTGACTATGAGTTGAGGGCAGCGAAGTGTTTTGAGAGGTGTGCGATTAAGGGAGAACCGAGCTTGGATTTGGCGACGAGTTTGCATGTTGCGACCGCAATTGTCTGTAGTTTGGGGAGGTTTGAGTAGGCGGTGTCTGTTAGGAACGGGCAATTAAAGTGCCAAAGGTGTCTAGGGGTGGAAAATAAGTTTTAAATGTTCGGGATTGTTGGTAGTACATAAAAAAAATTGAGTATAATTTGTAAAAGAATAAAAAATTTGGATACTAATTAAAATTACAGTTATTACTTTTTAATTTTGACATTTTTAGTATTTTTAACGAAAAATCTGACGATATGTGGGTTTTTCACACAAAAAGTTTCAAATAGAGAGATTTTCTGCGATTTCCAATAGATATGAGATATATCACCAATACAAACGATTATAGGGTTTTCTACTATTACCATTTATTTTATATAAAAGAGGTTTTAGTTATTTCAATTTTGAAGTGAATAGGGTCAATATTTGTTGTCACATCGATTAGGTATAATGAAGACGTGAATTAATTACAATTTTAGTATTCAAAATTTTTATTTTTTTACAAATAATACCATTTTTTATATATATACCACCCACAATCCCAACCTTATAAAATTTTATTTTCAACCCTACCCCATCTTCTTCCCTAAAATTAATTTATCTAATTGAAATAAAGGTCAAAAGTACAACCAGGTGTAACCTAAGCTACAAGTTGCAGTTGCATTAGATCTACTCCCTTGGCTTACCATCTGTCTAAAGTCTCATATTGTCTACCTCTACGACAATCAACCACCGCCCTCACCAGCAAACGGTTGAGAATGGTGCCATGTATTAATCTTATTAAGTAATTAAACCACATTAATCTCCATTAATCCTTCTCTAATCTCCTTTTTGGATTACCAATTCTCTCTTATATAAATCTGCAGTTTAGCTTGCATTTTTCCAATTTTGTTTGCTAAAATGCCAGGTTTAGTATCTATAAAAACTCCATTGGAGGCTTCGCCGTTGCGAATCTTAGTACTCGATGAGCCACACACCCCTATCTGATCGAAACCTATTAGATCCGAACCCGTTAACCCGAAATCCAGCTCCTCGGCTCCTTGCAGTCCACCCTCCTTTCCCGTCCACTTCACGCACTAAGTTTTCTCCTGATGGGAGTTTCGGCAAGAAGAAATCACCCGCGGAAAAGAGCCTTCTTGACGAATCCTCCCTAGAAAACCTGGATCTTGGCCCTTTTTTTTTACTCAAGTTAGCCCGAGATACGATTGCGTCAGGTTAGGGTCCGAACGAGCCGTGCTGCTCTACCAGGCCTGGAAAATGTCTGGTAGAGCAGTTGTGAGGAGGGGGTGGGTGGTTTTATGAGGTGGGTCCCGAGGACCCACCTCATGTGAGGCAAAGGCCTCTACCAGGCCTGGTAGAGGAGAGTTTTCTGGTCCGAACAAGGCCCTTGACTATGAGTTGAGGGCAGCGAAGTGTTTTGAGAGGTGTGCGATTAAGGGAGAACCGAGCTTGGATTTGGCGACGAGTTTGCATGTTGCGACCGCAATTGTCTGTAGTTTGGGGAGGTTTGAGTAGGCGGTGTCTGTTAGGAACGGGCAATTAAAGTGCCAAAGGTGTCTAGGGGTGGAAAATAAGTTTTAAATGTTCGGGATTGTTGGTAGTACATAAAAAAAATTGAGTATAATTTGTAAAAGAATAAAAAATTTGGATACTAATTAAAATTACAGTTATTACTTTTTAATTTTGACATTTTTAGTATTTTTAACGAAAAATCTGACGATATGTGGGTTTTTCACACAAAAAGTTTCAAATAGAGAGATTTTCTGCGATTTCCAATAGATATGAGATATATCACCAATACAAACGATTATAGGGTTTTCTACTATTACCATTTATTTTATATAAAAGAGGTTTTAGTTATTTCAATTTTGAAGTGAATAGGGTCAATATTTGTTGTCACATCGATTAGGTATAATGAAGACGTGAACGCAAACTTGACACTGTAAGTCACGTTTATAAAACGAGTTAGGCTCTTAGAGATTATAATGATATCAAAACGCTTGTGTGCCGTTGACAATTCCCTCCTCTCTTTAATGTGGTTTCAAACGGTAAATAGGATCAATTTGATCTAATATTGCACTCATATTGAGTAATGCTATGTAGTCCTACTAATAGCATTACTCTATTATATTTTATTAACGGGGTCAGCGTAATGGTGGAAAATCAACCGTCACATTAGCAATTCCAATGTAACTCAGTAATTTCAGTTATTTGGGGGTGATAGAATGCAACTAATTGCTTAATTGAGGAGAGTTCAAATTATAATTTAACCAGCATGCCCAATAAAATGTTTGAATAAAGATTGTATTTAATTAACTTAAATTATAATTTAAACTTTACCAAATTGAAGCTCAGCGACAGGATTGAAAAACGAAAAAAATGAGTGACTAAATGAAACCAGCATATAATTTCAATGACCAAACCGGTTTTTAACCCCATAAATAATTCTCCCATTACATAATTAGGTTAATTCCAAAGTCCCACCATTTTGCTTTTGATAATCGAGACATGACACAAATTAATATTTTACATGTTTTTCTTCATTATATATATATATATATATATTTGTGTGTACCCTTTCATAAATAAAATAACCAAGTAGCCTTGAAATTTCTTAAAAACTCATCAATTTCTTTTCCAGTAGATGTGCAGAAAAATTTCATTTTTGCTTATGAAAAGAAGGCTACAGACATAAACTGGGTTACTGGATACTGATAAAAACACATGTACTGTATGCATGAATGTACCAATAATTTTATCTTGGTCTCGTACATTAAATTTAACAATATCCAATTGTAGACGGAGAGAAAAGCCATCAATATAGGAAAAAACAAACGTATGATAAATCTAAATGGAAGAAGAAACCACTGGCCCTTTAAAACCAGTGGCACAATACTGGGGGAAGAACATTAGGCATGTTATAATTTATGTTGTGAAAATATTACAGATTCGTAAAAAAAGGTTAGTGATGATTGACTATTGGGAATAAGATATCCTTTTGAAAAAAATGAAATTTTATGTGTATTTTTAAATTTAAATTGTGTATGTTTGATTGTATGCTAGATGTAAATTTTATATAAATATATAATTTTGGTGAGACCAAGTCCTTGAATTAAAATATTAAGTTCGTGTTAAAATGTTTAATCAAACTTACTTTGAAAAATCAAAGTTTCGCATCGAGGTCAGTTTGTTAAGTCATTCAAAGTTGCTCGATTATAGATATATATTTATGGATATGTTTATGACTATGAAACATTCGATGTTTTTTGAAGTATGGATCGAACTAAACTAAAATTTTGTCTTTGTTGAGCCACTCAAGTAGATGAAATTTTCGAAGCACAATAAGTAAACACATATAAGATGTGTGCGACAAAGAAATTGCCTACTTGATGACCAAAGAGTTACAAGGAAAACATCAACGTACTTCATGCCATGGATAAATAATCCACTATATAGAAAATGATACAACAATCTCAAGAATTCTTGGAAGTATAAATCAACACCAAAAATGAAAAATAAAAAAAAAATCAAGAACAACAATTGAAAGTTTTAAACTAGCCGATTTATGTAGACCCAACGTATGGAGTTACACAATTAAAAGCAATAAATCATTTTTTAATTGTTTTTAGATGATTACATCAAACAAATCAATTTATCCTAAGTTTGAATACTATAATCAATAATTAAAGCAGTAAAGAACAACAAACATGATTACGGAGAAACCTCAACTGGGTAAAAAGTCTCGGCACTTTGGCATTCGACGATCTACTATAAATCGAAGCAAACATATGGTACGGTCCAGACCCGTTTACCTCATAGAACTTTTAACATCAATTCCTGCAATCTTTATTGATCTTATTGGAGGTGCGCTCATTCAAAACAAATTCCGACTCCTTGTTTATACCTTAACGACTGCATGCTCTTGACACCAGATCTCGACTCCTGGTATCTCACTTTAATCCTTTTAAATTTGTGCTTCAACAACAACTCCTGATCTCTGGTATCGATTTATTTTCGGTGGATTGGGTGATTTGGTGTTTGATCAAAATATTTTGTGTGTTTTTATATGTAGTTTAATACGAAACAATATAGCATGATCAACAAAATATGTTTTGGAAGAAGTTATGGATTAAGTGATATGTGGTAGTTGAATCTTGGAATCAATTTATGTTTTGGATCATCAAAGAATTGATTTCTATGGAATAAATATGATTCAAGACACTTCTAGAACGTTCATACGATATGATATATATAGGGAAAAGTGTTTTGGTCGAAATAAGGATGAAAATCACATGTTTAAAAGCAAACGGGACTTTGGACGTCAACCCATCGCTCGAGTGCCAGAGTAACACTAGACGGGCGACATCGATTTTGCTTTTGTCGCTCGAGCGTCTGTTGGGCGATAGGCTTGCGAAATTGCATCCTACTTGATTTCAACTTCTTCAAGTCTAAATCTTGATTTTCTTCTTTGATTTCTTTTTGGACTCTATCAATTATGTGCTAATTTTACCATAACTTGGACTTTTCTAATCCTAAATTGACTTTGATTACAAAATATTTAAATCCTAATATAATTCAACTAGGATATGATTTTGACAAGGAAATTGTCAATTATATAATTTGGACTTAACAACTATTAACTTCACTCATTTTTAGCTTTCTTGGTTTGGTGAGCAATGGGACCAAACCAACAAATTTGTTTTACCATCACTCTCACAACTGCACCTGGACTTCTTGAAAAATCGAACACCGATATGCCTGTTCTATTTGTGGATTCTATTTAGCACCAAAAACCAACATTTTCAGACTACAGAAGAACAAAGGTTGCCTAGAACGCAAGTAATGAAGAATCTCCAACAATCTATTAAAGCAGAGCAATGTTAAAAGCCAAGTAAGGATGAATCTTGGAGAGATAAGGCAGCAAAATCTGTAGAGATATTTTGAGAAATAGGAAAGACTATATTATAGCTCATCTATGCCAAGTAATAATCTGATTTGATACAAAATATCTCAAGAAAATCTGAATTGATAATCAAGGTGTGAATCAAGGCATGAATCAGTGGATTGATTGCATTCAGCTCATTCAATCAAATAACATTATAGAGATTTACTGCTCATATTTCTCGTAATTTCACCTTCAATTTCCTATGCAATTATCTTCTCACCATCAATATTGTATATAGATTAATTTAAAAATGAAAATGTAATTTATCTCTTGCACTCACGTTGAGACTAAATACAGTGGCTTCACTTTCTCTCAACGTAGGCAATTTTATCACCTTGAAGTTAAAGAAGGACAACCACCCTTATGACATGAGCAAACATTCGCTCTCATCGAAAGTCAAGAAACGGTTGGACACCTTACTGGTGAAGCAACCATTCCAGCTATGTATGCCATTCCAACCATAGAAAAAACCACTGCTCAACTCACAATTGAGTACATCACTTGGTGTAAATTTGATCGCCTTCTTAGAGGGTGGATCATTGGCAAACTAACTGAAGAGGCTCTTAGTCTTTTTATTGACCTAGACACTGCCAAATTTGCGTGGGACGCACTCAAGGAGGCCTATTCACAAGACTCTCAGGTGAGTTTACGCTTCATCATCAAATAACGTATCTATGTACATTACCACTGGCAAGTGGTAGGTTTTTTATGTAATTGGCAAGTTTGTGAACAAAAGAGACTAGATTTATTGTGTTGTAAAAGTCAAGGAGTAAGTTTCAATTGTTATAAATTGAGTTGTATTAGGTCCAGGGCTCGATAATGAAAAAGAAAGAAATACGGCGTCGCAATTTCGCTAGACTGTCGCCTTGACTTGGCCCGAGTGACAGAAACAGAAACATTGTTGCCAAGACTTCGTTGGAGCGACACACCATCTCGCCCAGATTTCGATCGAGAGACAGGGTTATCCGGAGAATTTTAATTTACATTTTTAAGGCTTTTTATTTGACTCATTCACTCCTTAACCTACAGTATAAATAAGAGCACGCCTCCGAACAATTTTTTTTAAGGTTGAACATCGAGAGAACACATACTGCTTCTTATATATTTCATCAAATTCATCCAAAGCTTTCAACATTCGTTGTTCGAATTGTTCTTGGCGGTGAAAATATCAAACTCACTTAATCCAAATACCAAATTGCTACTTCCTACACATCCGTTGGAGTATTGAAGATCAAGGTAAGGTGTCTGGAGTTCCAGTTGTTAGAGAACGTGGAGTTCTTTGTTGATCTACAGGATATAGAAGAATTCATAAAGTCGAGAGTTGATGCAGAAGCACGTAATCCAGGAGGGCTTTGAAAACTATAGCTGGGAGTTGGTGCAGAAGCACGCAATCAGAAGAACTGTAAGAATTGCAGTCAGGAGGTCAATAAGTACTAGTGGTAGTCGTGTCTGACGGACTGTAAGTTCAAAATTTGTTTATAGTATATTTTTTACTGCAAAGTGCTCGGAGTTTTTACCTAGTTGGGATTTCTCTGTGATCAATCTGCTTGTTGTTTATTGTTTTCCATATAATTGAGGTAATTCAATTTAGGATAATTGGACTGATTGATTAACCAACTAGAGATAATTAATAGTGATTTATTGCTTATTAATTATTAAGTTTTAATTCCGCATAAATACCTATCCACCCCCTTCTAGGTGTAATTTGGGTCGAACTTCGTAATTTCAGTAAGCATACTACTCAAGGGCATATGCAATAGTCTTGCAGCAATAGGGAGTCCTATACCTGACAAAGTAAAGGCCCTTTTTTTATTTTTTTATTTACTTCTCACAAGTCTGGGACCAACATATGAGTCCTTTACTACAACTATGTTGAAGCCTCCATGCCCAGCCTACACGGAATTGGTGTCACTTCTGCATGGATATGAACAACGTCAAAATTAGTTTAGCACCAACACATTGACTCATCAACTAGCATTCTACGGACATGATAATGCACTCGCAAATATCATTTTCCAACCGAGGATCTCAAAATTAATTCACCTCCAATGGCCGCGAATTTCGAGCTCATAATTCTAGTCACAACACATCCAACAATACAACATATAACTTTTAATCACCAGCCTTCACAGAATAACAACAATCAGGTCTCCATGTCTCGACGGCCACCTTCTCCCGACCAATGTCGCATGACACCAGCAGAGAGGGATATGTACCGTAATGAGAGCTGCCAATATTGTGGTGTAATGGGTCATACTACTAAGATCTGTTGGTACTTACCTAGGCAATCTGTCCAACATGATGAAATTCTGCAAGCACATGGCTGCTCTTACGTACTCTAGATAACTCAGTTGACGATAGTTAATGGACATCTGATACAGGTTCTTTTAATCATATAATAGGTAATGCAGGTATGTTGAAAAATTTACTTCCATATTTAGACAGATTTCGTTCTAATTGGGGATGGCACTTCCCTTCCCATTAAAGTTGTAGGTGATTCATGTATTAAACTAACGTTGCTATCCTCGCTCTTCATAATGTTCTTCATGCTTCCCATTTAGCAAAAAAATTACTTTACTCTCTAGCAGTCAACTCACTTATCACTATCCCTTAAATTGTGAATTTTCTAATGTGGATTTTTGTATTTAAGGAACGGGAGAAAGGTTAGAAAGTGATGACACGGAAATGTAGGGGGTGATTTGTATGTACTTTTCCAGTCCTCATGAATGCATTACTCAAATCGATTTAGATCAAGCAATGTAGAAGTATGACACAACTAGGATATCTCAAGCATCCTCACTTCAATTACTTGAGAATAAGAGCTTGATTCCAGTTGCAGGAGTTCCACAAATTACAATTGTGACAGTTGTCAGTTAGGCAAATTGAGCAAAATGCTTTTTCATTATTCTCAAAACTCTAGCTCATCTATTTTTAATAAAGTTCATTGTGATTCATGGGGTCCATCACCTTTTTTTATCTCTTGAAAAATTTCACGATTATGCTTGTCTGGTAGATGATTTCTTGCATTATACTTGGATAATTCCTCTCAAAACTAAATCTGATTTTATCGATGCTTATTTGGCTTTTGAGCATTATGCAGCACGACAGTTTGATATAAAATATAAATATTTGATTCTGATGGAGGTGGTGAATTTGTTAATTCAAGGATCATCTCTCATTTCCAAGTGCTATTTCATTGTGGTATGACCATGCTTATTTCATTGTGGTGCACCTTTATACTTATGGTTAGAAGATTTTACGACTACGGTTTTTTTACTAAATCGACTTCCATATTTTGCTATTAATTTTGATACTACTTACTTTAAGTTGGATGGCGTTCACCCTTCTTACTCTTTCTTGTGAGTATTTGGTTGCAATTTTTTTTTTTTATATATACTTGGGACACGCATAAACAAATTTTGTCCCTGTTTGGTACACATTAAAATTTTCATTTTCATTTTCAACCACACATTATTCAATAGAATAATATTTTTCATCGCATCAATAACTTTTTTTTTTCAACCACACATTTTCCATCAATTTACTATTCCAGAATACGTTCTCCATTAATCCTAAAATTGTACCTTGTGTTTTGTGGGACATAGTGACAAGCACAAAGGATACAAATGCTTTCACCTATCTAGTCAAAAGATGTTCATCTATCGACACGTAGTCTTCAATGAAACCAATTTTCCATTTCAGAAGTTACATGAACACACTGGAATTTGGATTAGCATTTTTAACTTTTACCTTACCTTTTTAGCAAGCTGACTCCCAGATGTTGTCTACTGAAGTTAATGACACATATTCTTCCTTCACTTTGCTGCTGAGTTTGGTGCCTCATGATGTTTCAATGGATACGACTACTCGACAATCACTCTCCCAAGTGCCAGTTGTAGTCACTTCTCCCCTAGACAGTTCTTTGTTAAGTATGAATGAAAGCCCAACTGCACCAGTGTTTCCTACACATGAAACTCAAACGACAAGTCTATGTGATGACATTGCAATGTGCTCAACCAAAGATCAGGACTCCGGGACTGTTGAAGTTTTGCACCACTTGAGCCTGAACGAATGGTTTGAAGTTTTGCATCCACTTGTCTGGATGAATGGTTTGAAGTTGAGGAAGAAAAATATCCCCTATACCAGAGTTGATATGAGCGATCGATTTTTATTTTGAATTGACTATCGAGTAAATTTTAAAATGAATTACATGTTGAAAGTTTTAGATTTATGCTTCATTAATAAATCCGAGTACACTTTGAATAATCACCAACAATAGTTAAAAAGAAACGTGATCCATTTTTAGATGATAAAGAAAGAACCCCATATGACAACATGAATTAATTCAAATTAATGAAGATGGCAAAATGTACTTTGAGAAAAAGAAAGACGCGATAATAGTGAAATCAAAACGATACCTAGAAGGATGACCAAAGCAAGAATGTCGCAGGTCAAATTTATTACAATGCTTGAAAGAAAAACATAATTAAAAGGTAAATCTGCATCTAGATAAAAAAAAAAAAAAAAATGACCATTTTGAGCACCACCCAGACCAATCTTTTTCTTCGACGATTCTGGAATATACAATTAGAGGATGAAAAAATTACATCACAATTTGTTGACTTTGTTAATTGTGATATAGATAATAAATTGGAATTAAATGACGGAATATGAAATACATTCGTAAGAGTAAGTGATGATGAAAAATGAACCATGCATATGTGTGTCACATGCGCTTGAGAACCATCAAACAATTGAACTGATACACTTATATAAACGGTAGAATATGAAGAAAAAATGAAAGAGATGTACATATATGATTAGAAGCACCCGAATTCATAATTCAATTAGAGGATAGACAAGTAATAGTTGTACCTGCCAAATTGACTAATGATCCATCAGATTCCTCTTTGGCTAGAAATGCAAGAAGCTTGTTGTATTGTTCAGTTGTCAACTGACTAGCACAAGTAGTGAAAGTAGATGGCAACATGCTTGATTTTTTTACGTACTGATCTCACTAAAAGGATGTTGGCGTTTTCTAGAAGGCTAAAATGGTGGTTTAGACACTTGGACGGATCTTAGATAAGATAGAATTAATAATCCAACTTCTCACCAAATCATTACAATGTTCCCAATTGGAAACATCATGTTTCTCCTTTAGATTGGGAGTGACCCATCAACAAATTAAGTTTGCTTTTTGCACAAAGTGACATTGTTACTGGATGACTCCATGATCCATAATTGCCTCCTATCAATAGAGGTGTAACAAGAATGGTGGAGGGGCTTCTGAGTAATGAATGGCATAAGAGTCTGATTTGATAGGTGGTAATGATGATGATGATGATGATGATGATGATGAAGAAGGTGTGATGTTGGTGGCAAAATTTTCATCAGACATGGTGAAAAAAAAAAAATATATATATGAGGCTGGAAAATGATATTGTTTACAACTCTATACCATGTGAAAATAGTTAGCACAAAATAAGAAGAAGAAAACATTTTAAGAAGTATTTGTCTGTATATTTGTCTAAGGAAATTAAAGTATCTGAGTTGTTTATACCCCTACTGTCGATGATAACATTTAAAAACTACATAAAACCACTTTAGTACTTTGTGTACGGTGGAAAAAAAATTTAGTCAGTACATATTCTTTCAAAATACATTATTTCAAAACTCATTTTAAATCGCACATTTTTCAATAAAATAATATTTTCCATCACATCAATAACTTTTCCTTACTTTTTAACCACATATTTCCCATTATCTCACTATTTAAAATACATTATTTTCTCAATAATATCCATCAAACACACCCTTAGGACGTTTTTGTGACGCACAATTTAGATAGGAATGGACACGAAATATTCACAAATTTTAGTTTATATTACTTGTTAAGTGGAGTCCAATATATCGTGCAAAACATGCCAGAAAATGTTCGCATATAACGAAGAATTATATACACACGCATAATTCCTTCGCCAAGTGGATTAACGACATTTACGAAAATACGAAACTTTCAGAGGGTTAATTTCACAAATGGTCACTAAAGTTACGTAAAAATCACAAACGGTAACTGAAGTTTAAAACTTGCACTAACGGTCACTGAAGTTACGTCCAGATTCACTAATGGTCATTGAAGGATCTTTTCATTTTAATTGGAACTTAATAAACCAAAATTGTTGAAACTTGAATCTTGAGGGCCTAAATCGTAAATTTACAATTATCTTCATCAAGAACCCAAATAGTAGAAATCCTCTTTTCAAACCCTAGCTTGAGCTTCCAATGAAGAACCAAAATTCTCTACTGGGCTTGTTCTTGAATTTGCTTGGAATTCTTTAAACCTCCTTTTACCAGCATTCTAATCTGGGACTAGCTTGGATGATCTGTTTACTGTTTTCCCAGAAATTTGAACGAGCAATTTTGAGTCTTTTTAAAATCGAAGTTTTATTGTAATCAAGAATCAATATTTTTTGCTGGGTTTTCATCCGTGATTAGCCCGGATTACTTTAGAGCTATGAATTTCAGAAGCATGGAGAATTATGGCCGTTTTATATGAACCAGCACTCAAAACCAGCCACAAGACGTTGGCATTTTGTGGGCACTTTGTGTAGTATTCTGTGCTTCGAGTTTTTTAATTGGCGGTGCGGCGGTGCCTGATTCTCGTGCCTTTGTTTGGCTACTGTTTGGCTTGGTATGGCCATTTCTTTGTTGAAAGGAATGTTCCAGCAACTTCTGGGCACCCCCTTTGGTCTCTACTATGTGATTGGGAGATGTTTGCCTTGATGCTTACTGGCCAAATGGATAGAGAAATCAAGAGGCTTGGTAAGAGGCCTATATTGCATTCTCCTGTGATGTTTCACGTAAAAAAGAAATGGTTTTTGGTGTTTGGGGAGTTTATTGTTAATTTACAATTTAGGTCCTCAAGGTTCAAGTTTCAATTATTTTGATCCATTAAGTTCCAATTAAAATGAAAAGGTCTTTCAGTGACCATTGGTGAAATTGGACGTAACTTCAGTGACCGTTAGTGCAAGTTTTAAACTTCAGTGATTGTTTTGTGATTTTTTCATAATTTCAGTGACCATTTGTGATTTTGTGAAATTAACCCAATTTTTAGATGAATTGATAATATTGGGCCACTCTTAACTAACACACTGAGCCCGCCCAGAAAGAGTATCTATTGGGTCATTAGATTTCGACTGTTAAGACCTTCACGGTAATTCCACTCATCTGAAACTACTCCTGCCTTTTAGTAAGATATTTGTAGGTGTCTTCAGTTTAAGCTTCGCGCACACACCCGAATATGACGAAATTCAGGAAGCTTAATCGACCTACAGGTCATCGGATGTCTATGCTCAGGTAATACCAAAGATTTTTTTTTTTTTTTTTTGGCTTTGAATCTTTTAAGGTTTTAATTTCTGTTCACAGGACAATGGTATCACAGTTGGTGAAGCACGAGCGAATTGAAACCACTGTTGCTAAGGTAGTTGTTTTTACTTTTTAAGTTTTAAAATACCATTTGTGAGTTTAGGGTTTTACGTGGGTTTTAGTGTATATTTAATTAAAAATATAATATTTTTAGTAATGTATTTGCTGTCTTATGTACATGAAATTATTATGATTTTTTAGGAAGATAACGATTTTTTGGGAGTATACCCTGAAGAGAATAACTTTTTTAAAATTATCAGATGTGGGCATCTGAAAGAAAATCTGTGTCTTTGTATAATCGGAGCTTTGATGTTTAATTGAAAAGTGTAATATGAATGTACTTCAGTTGCTAATAATTTTCGTTTATGGCTGCCATCACTTCCTCAAATAATTAGTAGATGATAAAAAGGATAAAAGAATGTTTTCTATTCTGTGGAAATGATCATCGTTTTCTGCATAAATTATCATCTTCAGATACTGAAGTCATATTTCGTGATTTTTTAGCATTATTAAAACGAATGTACAAATCAAGAGGTTGGTTTTATATATTTCATTTTCACCATTCTCATTTCTTTTTTAGTACTTTGGGCTTCATTATTGATTGCACGAATTGCTATGTTTAATTTCTTTCCTTTTCCTTTTGTGTTATCTTATTTGTAGGCGAAGGAAGTCCGGAGGCTTGCTGATAATATGGTACAGCTTGGGAAAGAGGTGTGTATGTCCTCTGCTCAGATTTAAATGAGTTTATTGATTCAGATTCTGATGACAAGTTATTAAGTCGAGTTGGTTCTATCTTTTGAAATCCATTTCTTTCATCGTTAAACTAATTTAATTTGATAGTATGCAATTAAATTGCGAAACAAGGGTCATCCTGTAATGTTAACAACGATATAATGTTTTTGAGATTCATGAATCAGCTATGTCATTTAAAATCTGGTAGAAGATTAGTACACTTTGGGCAATCTGATTTACACACTTCATGATGTGGAACATAGTATATTCCCTGGCACTACTCGAGTACAAGATTCATTCTATATTCCTCTTTGAGATGCATCTCTATGAGGCCTTATTGGGATTAGGTTGTACTCTGATGTAAATTTTATCAGTTAAAGAAGTATGAGGAGATTGAATTGGACGAAGATCCTTTACAGAGCGACGTGAAAATTCAACAATTCAAAGAAAATAATCAATCATAGATAGAAACCTTGCTGGATTCTTGGGAAAAAGAATGATTTTTGCATCAAAATTTGAATTAATATCTTATGGATATAATGAATATACACCTCTTTGATAAGTTAGTTGATCAACCTGCATGAAAGGAGTGCTCTATACGACTATGAACTATCACTTTCATCTGTTTACTAAAGCATGTTTCAACAAACTTTTCTGTAGAATGTAAGCCCAGAAAACAATGTTGAGAAAAAGTCTGATTCTATTCAAACTCCAAGATGATGAGTTGACAAATAAAAATCTACTTTATGCTTTCTAGCATAATGGAAAACCAGTAGTGCTTCTTTTCTGAAGACAGAATTTTCATGATATATGTACCTAGTTATTTTGTTTTATTGTTTAGTTATTATTATTATTTTTTTTTCACACAAATACCAAATTACTATAGGGTACTCTCTGTGCTGCAAGGCGTGCTGCTGCCTTTGCACGTGGTGATGATGTCCTCCACAAGTTATTCACGGAATTGGCTTATCGATACAAGTGAATCCCAAACCTGTTAACTTTTCAGTGTTGTTTTTTTTTTTTTTTACTTCTCCTTATGATATAAGTTGGATGTTTCTCATTAACAGAGATAGAGCTGGTGGATACACGAGATTACTTCGAACCAGAATTCGAGTTGGTGATGCTGCACCAATGGCCTATATTGAGTATGTCTTTGTTTAACTATTTCTTTATCCTGTACGGAGGCACTAGCTTGCCATCTGTTTGCATATTAATGATTGAGCTTTTAGTCATAAGAAGTTTCATACTTCACGAATCATGGAGAGAGAAACCTTTATAGCACTTCTGAATGTATCCATGGTACAGCTCATAATTATGAATGCATTATGATATGTTTCCCTTTTTGGGTGCTTTTTGGTTTCACTTGGCAGGTTTATAGATAGAGAAAATGAACTTAGACAATCTAAACCACCAACTCCGCAACCTTCTCAAAGGACTCCCTTGGATCCTTGGACTAGATCTCGACTTACGAGACAATTAGCACCACCTAAAGAGGAGAAAAGCTCTGAAGCTGAGAAATAAAATACAATCATTTTGAAATGTAAGACAAAGGTTTTGTTTTCATCTTTCTATTTAATATGTGGCCTTCTGTAATTCCGTGAAGGTGAAACTTTTTCTTCCTCATTTGCAGCGAGTGAAAATAATGAAGATTTGGATTTTTAGCCCATGTTTGTCTCTCATTCTTTCAAAACCCGTCTATATACAAATACAAATGCTGCAGCATACTTAGCAGAAGGAAAGGAAAAGAAAATATTTAGAATTACAAAGATGCTTAAAGGTTTTGGCATATGCATTTTGGTAGTGATGTATGGCTTGACTAGATTCAAGGAGTTAATATCTGTAACAATTGTTCTTGTTAATACTTCATTGTGCTAGAACTTGAGACCCAAAGAATGAATCGTTCACAACTAAGCACTTTTCTAGCTCCATCTATAGTTTTAAGCTACTATGCGTGTGCACATCTGAGATTCTGAGTGGGTGTGCGTGCCAAAGGAGGAACAAATTGGTCCGTTGTGGCATGTTTTTGAGGTGGCAACACTATTTTGAGGCACACCAGGCTAGCCTAGTGTACTTAAAATTATCTGGGTTGGTCTAGCATGGCTTGTGCTGAGTCCACAGGTCTATCGCACGTCGACTAGGCTGGTCCATTTCTAAAGCATGGCACTTGACGCAATTTTTACACCCTTGATCAGGCTGTAGTTGGTAAGCACCTGCTTCTTGCTTCAATCGTGAGGTGATTGACTGGATTTCCCTTAAAAGTAGCCTAGTGAATCATTATAGCACAAGAAGTATAGGCTTGATGATTGTGTTTAAAAGTGAGCAATAGCATTGCAAGTTAACAAACCCAAAATGAAAAATGCATAATTGAATTTGAGAATTGACTGTACAAGCGACTCGGTCAAGGCACGCGTACAATATCATCAAATTGATTTCTAATGTAAAAAGGCCAACGCCAAAATACAAAGTCCGGATTGCTTTGCTTTCAATACAAAGTACATACGGTGTCATGTCTTTATAGTATTCTCTCAACCTTATTGCCCTTTTCTTTCCTTTTCTAATATTTATTTTATTGCAAGTATGTTTAAATCTTAATTCCCAAGATTGAATGTCCTGTCCATCCAATAGGGGATTTAAAATTTGGGTGAATGAAGATTAAAGAAATTTACGTTGGGATACGGAATCATATTAGATTTTTGGCCAAAAAGAAATTGAAGAAAATTTCTTCAAAATCGAAGAAAGACCTTTTTTTTTTTCCTCTTTAGTAAATATTTGAAGATGGCTGAGGATAATTATATTTTTCATATAAATATTTATGTATTTTGAAGTAGTTGTGTACATGTACAAATACATTGGGATGGAGTAACTGAGTATTCTTGGCGATAGGTGCAAGGCTTCAGTCATACAAGGATGTCCCACCTTCTGTATGTTTCAGAAAGCAGCTCAGTTATTATATTGCCAAGTGTGATGCTTTTCATTTGTCCAAAAATCTTTTCATTTTTTTTTGCCTTTTCCTTTTTTTGGATTTACTTACTGGCCGGTCAAGACTTGAAAGCTTAGAAGTTCATTTTTGTTGGGGTGGGGTGGGGTGGTGTGGGCATATGATTATTTTGTACACTATTATGCAAAAATAATACATCTGATAACATGTCGAATTGACGCTGTAGACTACTGAGAAAGACTGTCTTGCAAGGTGAACCAAACGTGCCCAAAAGACATTGTAATATCACAAACGACACATTACAGTGCAAAACCAACTTTTATTGTAATGATAACCTTCAATGACATTCATTAGGATTTGACTTGATAATTGAGTACCCATTACTGCAACTAAATGATAATATGGAAAACTTAACAAGCAAGAAATGAAAAGAACATCAGTCATAAGGAAACTTGATCACTGTTAACGTGTTAAAAATGGGGTTAACTTAGAAGAAACCATATGATTAACAATATTACCTTCCATTTCGGGGGGATTTTCTAACTGTAACCTAAAGAAGATGATTACATAATTACATTTCCCTACTTGGTAAGTAAGACATGACATGCTAATAACATACTAGTTGAATCCTATTTTCAGTTGGATATTTGTCAAATTGGTACTAGAATTCAACTTAAGTCTCTCATATTCAAATGTCGTAAGGTATAAGAGGGTAATGCTCTTCCAAAGCAGACAATAAGCAAGAAAACGTTCCGACATGTGACAGAAAGTAGCGACGTATAAGAGGGTAGATGCCGTCCTAAAGCGGACAGTACATCAGAAAACGTCTGGACACAAGGTTCATATCGTTACAAAAAAAAAAGGGGGGGGGGATAACTTCTACTAAACTAAATCATACATTTATTTAAGAAAAAAAGAAAAAGAAAATGATAATTTGTGAATAAAATTTAATTGATATCTGATTTTTTAAGTTTTAAACCTTGTTTCTTAATTTTGAAATGAGTTATACTTAATCTCTTAGATATTGAGTTTTCACATTTTGGATTGGAGTAATTATACAAATACCCTAAAAACTAGGGCTTTTAGAAAAATAAGGTAAAAAGTAGTATACGTTAAAAAAAAAAAAGGGGGGGGGGATAACTTCTACTAAACTAAATCATACATTTATTTAAGAAAAAAAGAAAAAGAAAAACGTTGTTGAAGGGTTAATCTTGCATCACCACCTACAAAAAAAATGAATAATTTTGTAATATTATTTTTGTTTTCAGCATTAATAGAACATAAAAAAAAAAACCATAGAGAGGAAATAGAGGAAAACTGTACTATAAACAAAATGTTCAAAGAAAGAAAGAAAAGATTTTTATCTTTAAAAAAACATGTATTTTATGGTGGTTCATCTGAAAATGATATGCAGATCATATAGTTTTTTTTTTCTTGTAATCATTTTTACAGCTCAACACCTCGAAGATGTGTAGTTCTAGTCCATGGATATATAGGAGGAAAATTCAAATATAAGTTATCCATTGCTATATAGATCCTCCTACACTTTTCTTTCTACCTGCTATATATTACATCAGTTTATTCCACCATTCACAGAAAGCTCCAAAAATACAGATCAACCCTCCCTCTCTCTGTTCTTCTTATGCTGTTCAAAATTGACAAGGCATCTTCAAAGGTAAAATTTAATACAGATATTGAAGCATCTAAATCATCGTGAAACCATCTGTTTCCCGGCATACCTTTTACATATAATCTTTTACTTGTATAAGTTGATACTTGATAAGCATAGACAATCATGTAACTGTGTAGAATAGTGATTATAGTGATCCCTTTCTGAGCAATTCTTATAATCTTCAAATGGTCTTCCACTAAACTTGTTTACCATCTTTTTATAGCATAAGATGTATAACTGATTATCTTCCATATTTTGCTCTATCAATGTCTTTCTCATTGAACTATTCTTTTTCAGCATGATAAATAGACTTTTCAGAATTGTGGTTGATATTGAAATGATGAGGTATTTTTTTTTTTTTTTTTAGATCAGACGTCTCTTCATTTTTTTATGAACAAAGAGATCTATTGTTTCTGAAGATCCATGGAAACCAGACAAAGAATGTGAGTACAGTATTAAATGATTTTATGTCTTATGCATTTCAATCCAATTTTAATTGTTTCATGCAGGGAATTTTTTTTGGCAAACGAGTTTTACCCCTTTCATCTTGATTGATTTCACAACAACAATAAACTAAGCCTCGTTCTCAATAACTTTAGAATCGACTGCATGAGTCGTATTTCATCACTCCATTTGGTTCATCGTGATTGAGTTTCAGAAACTAAATTTTGCCAGAAAATCTAAGCATAGCATCCTATTGCCGCAAAATAGCTTTCCAGAATGGTCTATAGGAAGTCCTAAACCTTATCATTTGCGGCAGAACACAGCTTCTTCTTTTATCCTGCTTTCATGTATGTTGTTTGTCAATCTTGTGGATTTATTCCCAATGATAAATTTCCCTTCAAATTTGGCGGGGGGAGAAATCTGATAGATTATGAAATGTTATGAAAATGGAGTTTCCATTTCATCCAATATTTGATTGCCTTTTAAACATTTAAGCTTTTATTTTTTAGGTAAAAATTAAGAGTCTGAACGTTATTTCTAAAATAGTAGTAGAATCTTGAGGAAATTGTCAGAATAACCATTCTTGTTATGGATTCTTTTCTGTAGAAGTTTTATCTCTTACAGAATATATTTGAAGCATTCTCATCTTTTGAATCCTTTAGGTTCTGTGTTTATTTATTTATCTCATATTTTTTTTTTTTCTCGTTTTACTCATCTTATCTACACTAACATATATATGCAAATTACTTTTTCACAGAGACGACGTGTACAAGAGAAAATTAAAGAGAATCAAAGTTAAAAGTGCAGAAAAGCCTTTCCTATTTATCTCTGCAGGAAAGAGCACAAGATGCAAACTTCATCCCTTGAAGATTATCCTTGTCATCATTATACTTGTCACTGTTGTGACATTTCTTTCGTCTCCAACAATTTGTCACAAAAACGGTATATCCCACACAGTTTCCCGGTCAGTTCTGTTTCCTTTATTGTCTTCCACTATAAATTTAAATACATTCTTCAACTAGAAACGGGGGAAATTGTGTGATCACTGACTTCAGGATTTCACGTGTATAAATAATTTGCCTAATATTCAGATTCGAGTAAATCATCGCAACAAACAGAGCACATCTGAAGTATTAGTAAACAGTCTTTTGAAATCGAGACAAATGTCTAGTTTTAATGTAGTCATTAGAAGTCAGAAATTAATGAAACACAAAAGAATATACTAAAGGAAGCTTAGAAACAATAATAAGCTATTAATTGGTAGTTTATTTAATGCAGGCCACATTTTGTGAACAGATGGATATGGGGAGGGTCAGATCCTCGCTATATATCAAATTTAGACATGAACTGGGATGAAATATTGCGAGCTTTAAAGAAGTTACCTGAAAATAATAAGATTCAAGGAGTTGGTCTTCTTAACTTTAATGAGAGTGAAATCACTCAATGGGAACAGTTTCTTCCCACTGCCAATCACTCTATTCTGCACCTGGACTATGCTGAGAAAAATGTGACTTGGGACACCTTGTATCCTGAATGGATCGATGAAGAACAGGAAGATGAAGTTCCTAGTTGCCCTTCTCTACCAAAGCTTGAAGTGCCAAGACAACGACTTGATCTTATTGCAGTAAAACTTCCTTGCCGAAATGAAGGAAACTGGTCCAGAGATATAGCTCGGCTACACTTGCAGATATCTGCAGCTAGTTTAGCTGCCTCTTGCAAAGGCAATTACCCAGTGCATCTGCTTTTTGTTACAAAGTGCTTTCCAATACCAAATTTATTTACTTGCAAGGACCTTGTTGCACGTGAAGGTAACACATGGTTATATAAACCAAACTTGAATTCCCTGCGAGAAAAGCTTCAACTCCCAATAGGATCATGTGAACTTGCACTTCCTCTTGGAGCCAAAGGTAAGTACAATGCAGTGTTCTTTTTATCTCTTTGCAGCTCTTACCTGAGACCTATAGAATCCCATTATAAATGTGCGCTAACCATTTTATAAATCAGAAACAGGTTTATTTTTCTGCTATCTCGCTAAAAACAGACATCATGGAGCAATTTAGAAATTAGATGGAATATTAAATAAAACAGGAAAACATAGAAGGCAAAAACACCAATGTGTTATATTATGATAATTAACATCAAAGTTCACTGACAATTATTTTTTTTTTCCTTCTCTCTTAAGAAAATAGGATACTATAATATTTTACACAAAAATAAAACTTGAACAATTTACTTGGTTTATAACAGTAATTGACAAGCGACTACTTATTGTGTGAAACAGAACAAGATTATGGAGGAGAAAGGCAACGCGAGGCTTACGCTACAATCCTGCATTCAGCTCACGTCTATGTTTGTGGAGCCATAGCTGCAGCACAGAGCATCCGCATGGCAGGGTCCACCAGGGATTTTGTAATTCTTGTTGACGAAACAATTAGTGAATACCACAGGAGCGGACTAGAATGGGCAGGCTGGAAAATCCGGACAATCCAAAGAATAAGAAATCCTAAAGCTGAGAAAGATGCTTATAACGAATGGAATTACAGCAAGTTCAGACTATGGCAGCTGACAGATTATGATAAGATCATTTTTATTGATGCTGATTTGCTTATCCTTAGAAATATTGACTTTTTGTTTGGGATGCCAGAGATCTCAGCAACAGGCAATAATGGCACCCTTTTCAACTCAGGTGTTATGGTGATTGAACCATCCAATTGCACATTCCAGCTTTTGATGGATCATATTAATGAAATTGAATCTTATAATGGTGGAGACCAGGGCTACTTGAATGAAATCTTTACATGGTGGCATCGGATACCAAAGCACATGAACTTTCTGAAACATTTTTGGTTTGGTGATGATGAAGTAGTTAAGCAGAAGAAAATTCGTCTTTTTGAGGAAGAGCCACCAGTTCTTTATGTTCTTCATTATTTGGGTTATAAGCCATGGTTGTGCTTCAGGGACTATGATTGTAACTGGAATGTGGATATCTTACAAGAGTTTGCAAGTGATGTTGCTCACAGGAGGTGGTGGAAAGTGCATGATTCAATGCCAGAGAAATTGAAAGAGTTTTGTCTGTTGACATCAAAGCAGAAAGCACAATTGGAGTGGGACAGAAGAGAAGCTGAGAAAGGAAATTACTCAGATGGGCATTGGGGAATCAAAATACAAGATAGGCGTATTAAGAGATGCATTGACCCGCCATACTGCAACTGGAAGGGCATGTTAAAGCATTGGGGGGAGACCAATTGGACAGATGATGCATTCCCCGTTTCCACTCACCAGCAAAAACCACAGGCTCCTTTAGTTTATGAGTAGCAGTTTCTACTTGTCTCAGTAGGTTGAGATTTTGTTCAAAGTATAGTGATGAAATGGCTTCCTTTTTGCCTTCCATTGTTTTCTTATCTTTGTTTTACATTTTTCCAGGAAAGAGCAAGTACAATGGGGCTTTAGACATTTAGTAGCCTTAACATATCAGATCTTTTTATAATTGTCTGTGTCGTCATCTTTACGGGAAAGAATATCCTTTGCCTTTTCCCCGTTACTTGTTCAGTTGTTTTATTTCAGCTCACTGCATTTCTTCTATTTAGGGATTTGTTGCTAATTACAAGTTTGCTTGAACTTCTAGAAAAGGATTATGTAGTATTCAGAGTGGGCTTTCTGGAGGATGACACTAAATTTTTTATTTTGAACACGTATCAAAACTTGGTGAATTTGTTTGGCCAAAGGAATACGACCTGCTCTAATACCAAATTTGTAGAATGCAATGGAACAATAACAAGATTGAGAAAAGAGAGAGGAAGAAGAAGAAGAAGAGAAGAGAGAAGAAAGAGAAGAAATGTGAGACACAGAACTTAGGGGAGAAAGTATTAATTGATTTCATTTGCTAGATTTTCTTTGCTTGGACACAAAGTGGAGAGAAGTACTCAAAAATATTTTGACTCTGTTTTTCCAGATTCCAGGATTTGGAGTTAATACTATTGCTAATTAGTAATGGCACCAATGGTTAGTTTCCCGTCGAGGGTTGTTAATGGTTCACAAGATAACCTTCCTGCCATGGCTAGAGATAATTACCTTGGAAATGAAAAACCTTTAAAGTGGTCATTACGTTCTTGTGACCATACCGAGGCGTGGATGGGTGCAACTAGGGATGTCAACAAGTCGAGTCGAGCCGAGCCGAGCCAGAACTTGAAGCTCGGGTTCGACTCAAGTAAAAATGATTCGAGTTTTTTTTTTTTTTGGTCAGAGCCGAGCTGAGCTTTTGCTCGGCCAAAAAATCTAGGCTTGACCCGAGCTTTCGGGTCGGGCCTTAGCGATCCGAGTTGGGTCGAGTCAGCTTGCTATATATATATATATATATATTAAATTCATGACAAATTTAAAAAAAATTAAAGAATTTAAAATTTGTGCAATTTATACGAATCATAAATTAAATAAAAATTACAATCCTCCTTTTTTGGGGCTTGGGACCAGGTACAATCAACGGAGGCGGAGTTAAAAATGTACACAAATAAAATATTCCGTGTACAATTTTATTGAAACAAATAAATTTAAAAATTGACTATTTTTTAAAAACTAATCAATTTAAAAACTTTCTAAATTCTAGCTAAACTTTC
>CAIGRF010044849.1:0-14098 GCA_903798235.1 Fraxinus ornus | reverse complement strand
GTGGTAATATAATTACCCATTGTACAAACTAGACAAATTTATCTCTTCTCAATCTGAACATTGTCCTTAAATCAAAAAATTGTTGATCAAGCAATTGAATGCAATGAAAATAGAATAAGCAATTAACACATAATCAAGTTGCGTGAGATTTTTGGAATTAAATAAATATTAAACTTAACCTACATCGTTCATCCTAACAACTAATTATTTATCCAAGCATAACTGCGGAATTAAATAATAAAAAGATGAAAAATATAATCGGATTCATTACAATAAAGGAAGAAAAGATTCCAAGTAATTGTTGTTCTTCGGCACCCAATTCCCAATAATGGATCTTCAAACTCTTTTTGGATGATTGTAAATCTCCTAGCCAATTTTGTTCTTCAACTTTCAAATCTTTAATTGAGATATAAATTTTAAGGACTCAATGCATTTGGATGTGTAATCTTACCTCAAGATTGTATCTCTAGCCTCAACCTTTATTTTTTGGAATGAAAGTTCATATTTATAAACCTTAACTAGGTCTATAATAGAGTCCAAAAGGATGGAGAACCGTAACTTTAGTCCTATTAGGATTATTCAAATTGCTGGAATTTATACTTTGACTTTGCAATTTCGCCTCTGTTTCTTCTTTCTTGTTTGCATTGAGTCCTTGATATTATAATTGAGATCTTACAACTTCCAAACGTGACTCTTTAGTCCTAAACTTTCAGAATATGTCCAATTTTGTTCCTTTTGCTCAATTATTGTTCTTTCTCATCCATTCTCGTCCAAAATTAGGTTTTCTCCTAAAATAATAAAAAAATACAAAAAAAAGTTAAGTATCTAGTTCATAAAATTACTTTCAAAAGCTATTTTTAATGGTCAAGATAAGTATAATATTTATATTTATCAGATATGTTGATTTTGACTTTGCTAGGAATTCTAACATGAAATCTACTTCTTCACATGTATATGTCATAAATGGAACATGTATAGTTGAAAAGGCTTAATAGCATAAAATGTCCATACGTTTGGCAAGTAGTGTGCAAAACATCCATATGTTTTAATTTTTTTGCATTTTCATCCTTGTTTCAACGTTTCATTGCGGAAAACGTCCTTTTCACCTATTTTTAACGTAAAATGACTAATATACCATCAAATATAAATAAAAAAAAAAAAAAAAAGAAAATTAAATAATAAATTGTAATCTTACTCCTAAACTTTTCAAAAAATACAAATGAGTCCAAAATTTATGAAAATATTAAAAATTTCCCTCTTAATTTTCCCCTCCTCTTTTTCTCGCTCTTTATCTGCTCTCACCCTTACCCTCCACCACTTTCCCCTCCCACCTACTCTCCCCACCGCCACCCTCCGCCTCATCACCTCCACCCACAACCCAATCCTCTGCCTTCTCTCATTTCTCATGGCCCTTGGTTGGACTTTCTCTACCCTCCACCAGATGCCGCCAAATGACCCCACTTGGCCCATCTGCTCCCTCACCGGCCGCACCTCGCCTAAGGGTCTCACGTCTTCTACTTTTCCAAAATCCTCGAATTCGTTGATACCCTTTTGATCCTCCTCAGTGAATCTCGGTCTCGTCGCCTCTTCTTCCTCCAAGTGTACCACCACGACGTGGTGGTCAAAATGTGTTAGGAGATTCACGAATTGGAGAAGATGGAACCCGAAGATTTGTGGGATTTAATGGTTCTTTTGGGACTGGAGAATTCGGAAATGTATTGATGATTAGGGATTATGATGCAGAAGAAGTAGTGGTCTCCCGAGGCTTTGATGAAGGGGCTGCAGTTGGGGGTGCTGAAATTGGAGACCTTATTGAGGTTGAAGGTGCAGGAACTGGTGGTACAACAGGGGACCTTGGTAGAGATCTAACCCGTACAGGTGGTGCAGGTGTTGCAGTGGGTGGGGGTAGAGGAGTAGGCTCTCGAGGCTGACTTAGCTGAGACGGCACTGTTGTTGTCCTCGCCAGTGGAAGAAATAGTGTCCTTAGCTGCAAAGATTGGATTGGAGGTGGTGCAGAAGGAGGAGTAGTAGGATGAGAAGGAGATGGTTGTGCAATTGGAACTGGTGGTGCAACAGGAGATCTAGCCAGTGCAGGCGGTGCAACAGCAGCAGGAGGTGGTGCAACATGAGGGGGAGCTGGCTGTGCATTAGATGCGGCATGAAGAAGCGGTGCTAGGGTGGGTGGTTCGCTATCATGGGGATTGGCGACGACGTCGAAATTTGGCTTTGAAGGGGCCGAATTTGCTGTAGAAGAAAACAATTGTAAATCTTGATTTTCAACCCACAAATTGGATCAATTGGATGATTAATTGGTACAATAAATTCATGACTTAGTGTGTTAACAACCTGAATTGAAGGTATCAAGGTCAAATTGGTGGATTGAATACTTGTAGAATCTTCAATTGACAGGGGATCGTTGTGCGCGAATTGTCAAGGCTGGTTCGTCCATTTTAGCCTGTGATTCTTTCATTTTTGGTTAGTTGGAGCGTTTTATTGGTATAGGATTGTAGAGTGGGANAAAAATCTGGTTGTTTATCCGGTGGTATGGTGGTCGAATTCGGCTTTAAAGTCGCTGGCGACAGTGGGGGTGAGATGTGGGAATAAGGTAAAGTTGTGGGGTTACTTAGCACTTTTTAAAACATTTGGGCATATAGTTGCACTTTATTTTTAATTTTTATTTAAAAAGAAGGGTATATTAGTCATTTTACCTTGAAAATAGTGAAAAGGACGTTTAGCGCAAGGAAACGTTGAAATAAGGGCGAAAATGCAAAAAAAATGAAATGTTAGGACGTTTTGCACACTCACTGTCAAACGTATGGACGTTTTGTGTTAATAAGTCTAGTTGAAAATCACAACTTCAAAATATAGTTGCATTATCTTAAACTAGAGATAATACATAGCTGATACTGAGGCAGTCAAAGAAAGATTGTTGTTGAAAGGTTTGTTAAATGAGTTAGGATTTGTAGAAATTAGGTGGAGCTTTGTAATGATAATCGAAGTGCTATTTTATCGAGTAAAAATCCTATATTCCATGATAGTCGAAGCATATAGATGTTAAGTTTCACTTTATTAGATATGTAACTTAAAAATGTGATACAATGTTAGTTAAAATTTCAATTTAGGTAAATCGTTTCCCTAATTAGATTGGCTAGCTAGCTCAGAATGTCAGATCATCATGAGTTAATCCTGCAAGTGGTTCCTAGTAATTAATGAATTACTTAAGGAAGAGAGTTTAATCACTTGATTGGTGGATTATGTAGGCGCTGACGTCAGAACTTTACATATGCACTCAACTGATAGGATATCTATATATTTCATCAGTGATTTTCAATCATTATGCTTCCTTCAATCTCGATAAACTATATAAACTTCTCGTGCAAGCGAAACAATGGCCGAGCTGCCTTCAATGACTGACCTCAGATGCTAACAATTGAATCGACCTCAAGTTAAAACCTATTCTTCTTCTACAGTAATTCGAACTTAACCGATCTCGGAGGTCAGACATCAACAGTTACCCCCCAGGTCAGTGCTGACCTAGTGGAGGGACTGACCTTATCCAACACAATTCCCCAGTTTAGTAATCATCTCAATAAATGTTGAGGGGCATGTGTCACTCCGTAACTTATGCGTGAGCTGTCAAGCACAGTGGGTTCCTTCTCCAAGAAGCTTTAAATAAAATAATCTAAATGCAATCCAGCCGTTTATTCATTTATTATTTTTTATTTGAACGGTTTGAATTCTATCCTTTAACATTCCTCCCTTTAAATAACGTTTTCCTTCTTCATTTCTCACTTTTACACACCGAATCTCCAGATTTTTGATCTCTAGAAAAAAAAATTCCTATATATTTTTCTGCGTGAGGTCGACTCCGCCCAGGTATTCCCTTTCCTCTAGAATACCTTTCGTTTTTTCTACTCTTTATATATTTTTACTAAATTTGTATATGAGTTTGGACGATTCTCAAGTACAGTCCTGTGAAAATCAACAAGAAGAAACTGTATCTTTATCGTCCACTCCGTCTGTCAGCCCTTCTTCCGCTAGTTCGGACTGTTTAGAGGTGTTAACTCCCATCCCCATAACTTTTGTTTATCCACAACCATCCAACTCCCCCAATAATATGGAACAACGATGAAAGATGAGGGAGGAGAGGTCGCCAGGGGGTAATAAAGATAGGAGTCAGAAATGGGGGGCAAATTCTTATAGGTCGGTGATTACGGGGGACGCACTAACTAGTATACGAGCTAAGTATAGTATACCTGATACTGTAGAACTAGTGATCCCGTCCTCTTTCGAACGAGCTAACATTCTACCATCAAGGTGTGTAGCCCTCAACTCGGCGATTCTTCAAGCTAGGTTGAGACTTCCTTTCCCAAAGATTATTCGCCAATTCTTATCTTCGTGGGCAATTGCTCCTACCTAACTTTGCCTAAATGGGTGGAGGACCTTGATAGGGACCTTAATTTTGTGGAAGCAATTAGGTCACCCCAAACTAAATGTGTCCCAATTTAACGCCTTGTTCACCTTAAAAGAGGATGGGAAGAACACTGGATAGCGTTATGCTAGCGTCCAACCTAAGATAGGGAGGCCATTAGTTTTAGACACCACCTACTCAATCAAAGGATGGAAGGAGGAGTTCTTCTTCGTCCTGGAGGACTGACAGTTCCATCATATCGAAGTGGATAGAAAGGACATAGTCTCAACTCTATATCATTCTTTCTGTAAGTAGTATTTACTTTGCTTCTAATTCAAACCTTTCTTATTAAAATTATTCTCTTAAACCTTCTTTGCCCTTTTTGCAGTTTTGCAGACCTTGCCATTTGAGCTCGGTCATCCAAGGACAAGCTGATTACAATCGAGCTCTCTCCAACAAGAAGAGGTCTTGCAAGTTTGTGATTTCGGACACAAACTTTTTCCAAGCGAGCCTACTTCAAACGCTATCGCTGACCTCGACATCTAGTCGTCCTACTACTTCTGCTCCCACCTCTTTTCGTAAGTCAACTCCACACTGACTCTTCTATCATATCATTTCTTATTACTTAGAACTTTTGAAACTAACATTTTTATTGACTTCCGTCCCAGGCCAAAATACAGATATGTTGAATTTTCGGGCAGCAAAGGCGGATGTTAAGACTGCCAAGGAAAAGATAAAGGTTGTTGATACATAAGTCGCTGACCGAGCTGAAGAGGTTAATTTGAAATCTGAAGCAGAGCAGCCACTGAAGAGACACTGTTCTACAGAACGACCAGCTATATTGATCCATGTTTCTCCATCCAGTTCTCCTCGGCCAATTCCTTTGGCTATCCCTACTATGGCAGTGGCTTCTTCTTCAAGGTCCCAAGAAAGATGTCTCGATCTGCAGAGACCAAGCTTGCATGATCTAGTGGGATGCCGAACTGAAGTCTTCTTAGATTTCCTCTGAGCTCCCTCTCTAGCGAGGGAAACAATTGCTGCATTACCATTTCCTCTAAGGAAGTCCACTGCCATCATGACCAGGAGCTGGAATGAGAGAGAGCAACAATTTCTAGCTGATATGCCTATTGGGGAAAATATCATTTCAGCTCAGCTCTACAATCACAGAGCGATCCTCCACATGACATCGATCACTGAGAAGGTAAAGCTCCTGAATCTTTAATATTATACTTTTATTATTTATATGACGACCTTTTAACACAACATTTTCTATTTTTAAGGTCAAGGCTGAGCTTGATAAGATGCTCAAATTAAGGGATCAGGCCAATGTCCTTTTTGAGAAAGTGGAGGTGGAGAAGGTGGTCTTTGCTGAAAAGGAGAAAAATCATGAAAATCAATGCCCGCCTTACTATAGAGCTAAAACTTATGGATGAAATCAAAGCTCTGTGAATATGGAGGGAGAAAGCTAATGCCTGAGCTGAAAGCGAGAAGAAGAGAGCTGATAGAGTAACAACTCCGGCAACAACATCGGTAAAAAGGGTGAAGGAGGCAGAGCTAAAGGCCTCTAAAGCAGTTGAGGACTGTAAGGCTTTCCCTGAGTTCGATGCCTTAGCTCAGGATTCATATGTGTTGGCCTTGGGTGAAATCATTAAGTACATAAACAAGGAGAGGCTAGATTGGGATAATGCCTTTTTAGCAGAGGCGTATAAAGAGCAGCAGGCAGAACTGGAGAAGCTATCTAAAGCAACTGAGTTAGGATCACTCCAGCTGAGGAGGATACAGCTCACGTTTATGTTCCTCTCTAAGACCCCCTCAGCCCCTTAGTTTCCTTCTTTGTACTTAAGTTTTATTTATTATTTTTTTATGAACCCTTTGTAATCTCTTAACTTCGATGAATGGAATTTTCAATTTGCTCTTTTATTGTTTTTACTTCAGCAATAACTCTGTTACTTAAATGTTTATATGTGACATTAATTTTCATTGTGGGTACCTCTTTATAAGAAATTTCATCAATTCACATAACCTTAGTACGACTTGCTCATAAGCAATACTAGGTTTTCACGAAAATTCCACCAAATGTTGCAGCGCATGCAAACTTAGCTCAGCCTGCTTATGAGTAGGGCTTAGGCAATTCCTTGTATGAATTTCTACCTAATGTTGCAGCACATGCAACCTTAACTCGGCCTGCTCATGAGCAGGGCTTAGGCAATTCCTTGTAGGAATTTCTACCAAGTGTTGCAGCACATGCAACCTTAGCTCGGCCTACTCATGAGCAGAGCTTAGGCAATTCCTTGTAAGAGTTTCTACCAAGTGTTGCAGCACAAGAAACTGTAGCTCGGCCTGTTAATGAACAGGGCTTAGGCAATTGTATTAACAAATCTCCACTTTAAAAGCATACATTTTTATTATACATAACGTGCATTTCAAAGCATAATCGTCATTTTACTGATAATATTTTTTTAGGTACTCCCCATTCCAGGAATGTAGTAAAGGTATTCCTTCCATATCTTCCAATTCATAAGCTCATTTAAGCAATACTTTTGTTACTTTGTAAGGACCTTCCCAGTTCGATCTCAAGGACCCAGAATTCTTGCCTTTTGATTGTAATACCTGGCGTTGAGTTGTTTATATACTGCATTTCTGATCTCAGTCTTGTTCCCTTATTCTTCTATCAAGTCCAACTCTCTTCACAACACTTGTTCATTCCCTTTCTCACGATATGTCATCGTTCGAATAGAGGGAATCCCTACCTCAAGAGAAATAATAGCTTTTACTCAAAGGCTAAAGAAAATTGGGTTTCTCCAATGCTATTCCTCGGTATAGTGCGGTAAGACCACAACACACTGGGGAGTTTCTCTGCCCATCATCCCTTAAGAACATTGAGTTTAGCTTTCAATGTATGATTGATTATCTTATTAATTGCTTCAACTTGGCCACTAGCTTGAGGATGAGTCGGCGTAGAGAAGTGTTTCTGGATGCCTAACTCTTCACAAAAATCAGTGAAACGACGGTTATCAAATTGTTTCCCATTGTTAGTCACGATGGAATGTGGTATCTCAAATCTACATATGATGGATTTCCAAATAAAATCCGTGGTCCATAGCTCAGTTATTTTAGCTAGAGGCTCGGCTTCTACCCATTTTGTGAAATAGTCCACAGCTACAATTGCGAACTTCGTTCCCCCTTTTCCAGTTGGCATAGGTACAATCAAGTCAACCCCCCATTTGGAAAAGGACCGAGAAGCCATCACATAATTTAGCTCACCTGGGGATAGCTTGATATTAGGAGCAAATCATTGCATTTATCGCATTTTCTGGCAAATTCCAATGCATCCTTCTTCATATTAGGCCAAAAATATCCTTGTCGTAGAATTTTGTGGGCCAGGGGTTGTCCACCAGCGTGATTCCTACACACTCCTTCGTGAACTTCTTGCAGGGCGCTCAGCGTCTTCTCCTCATTTAAACACCTCAACAAAGGTAAGGAGTATCTTTACTTATAAAGGACATCATCTATCATTGTATACCTCACTGACCTCATTCAAAGTCTACTTGCATCAACAGAATCCTTTGGACATATATGTTTTCAAGAAATACCTAATATCATCTATCCAGGTCGGTTTTAAGTCAGTTGCCATAGGGACCATTTCTGATTCCTCGATGGCTGGATGATATATCCTTGACACAAGTATATTGTCAAATTTTTCTATTCCTTCACTAGTTACCAATCGAGCGAGGATGTCGGCGTGATTATTTTGAGGTCGAGGAATTTCTTCGATACAGTTTCAAAGTAGTTGAACTCTAACTTCACGATTTGAGAATATTTGCTCATCCTTTCTTCTCTAGCTTGATATTCTTCATTGACCTGATTGTCCACTAATTACAAGTCACTATAGATTATTAGGTGAGCAACTTTCATATTTTTTTCCATCCTCACTTGAGCTATGAGTGCCTCGTATTCAGCTTCATTATTTGAGGCCTTGAAATCGAAGGATAGTGCTTCGCAAAATAGCTGATTGTTGGGGCTAATCAAAACAATTCTAACCCATGATCGTATTTTAGTAGAAGATCCATCTACAAAGAGTTTCTAAGGTGGCTAATGAAGAGATTCTGTTGGCGCTGAACTGAACACTGCGATAAAGTCGGCGAGGGCCTGTCCTTTCAAAGAAGAACGATGTTTATATCTTATATCGAACTAGCCAAGTTCGACAGCCCACTTTTCCATCCGACCTGAAGTGTCTAGTTTTTGCAATACCTGTCTTAACGGGTAGTTGGTTAAGTTTCAATTGGATGCTCCAAGAAGTAAAGCCCCAGTTTCCTTGTTGCTATCACCACGGTGTAAACCAGCTTTTCTAAGGGAGAATATCGGAGCTCGGCCTCATGCAAGGCCTTGCTTACGTAATAGATTGGATGTTACACTTCCTCTTCCTCCCTTACTAAGAAAGTGTTGGCTGCATGGTCAGATACAGCTAGATATAATATTAAAACCTTCCTTGCTTTTGGTTTTGACAACACTGAAGGTTGTGTTAGTTGCAATTTCAACTCGTCAAAAGCGCGCTGACATTCAGAAGTCCATTCGAATTTATTTCCTCCTCTCAAGATGTCGAAGAAAGGTTTACATTTGTTAGTCGACTTAGATATGAAACGGTTGAGGACAGCCACCCTTCCTGTCAAGCTTTGTACCTCCTTAGGCTTCGTTGGGGGATGCATTTCAATGATAGCTCATATCTTTTTTGGGTTAGCTTCAATTTTCCTCTGATTTACCGAGTACACCAAGAGCTCACTCCAAAGGCACATTTGTGTAGATTCAGCTTCATTACATACCTTCTTAGTACTTTAAACATTTCAGCAAGGTGCGACTGATGATCCTCTACATTGGAACTTTTCACTAACATATCGTCAACATATACTTCCTTGGTTTTACCAATCTACTCAGCAAACAGGGCATTGACTAGATGCTGATAAGTAGCTCCGACATTCTTGAGACCGAAGGGCATTATCTTGTAACAATAGAGCCCGCGGTCGGTTACAAAGGCAGTGTGTTCCTGATCTGGTTAGTACATGGGGATTTGATTATACCCCGGGTATGCATCCATGAAGCTAAGCAATTCGTGTCCCACCATTGCATATACTATTTGATCTATTCTCGGTAACGAAAAGCTGTTCTTTGGGGCATGCCTTATTGAGGTCGGTAAAATCAATGTACATTCTCCAATAACCATTGCTTTTCTTTACCAAAACTGGGTTAGCTATCCACGTTGGGTATTTTGCTTCACGAATAAACCCGTTATGGAGCAGCTTTTGCACCTCTTTGTTTAAGGCTTCGTACCTTTCTGAATTTAAAGGTCTTCGTCGTTGTTGCCGTGGTCGTACTGTAAGGTCAAGTCCTAGCTTGTGGCAAGTGACCTTCGGGTCAATCCCTTTCATATCGGAGCGATCCCATGCGAAGACATCAAGGTTTGTTTTGAAGAAATTCGATAATATGATCCCGTATGGGTGGTTGTAATCCGTGACCAACTTTGAGTTCCTTTGGTGGGTCGTCTGATCCGACCTCTGTTTTGTCCAGCTTTTCTACTGGTTTTCCACCTTTCATTCGTAAGCGTGGGTCCAATAAACTAAGGTTATATCTCGCAAAGCATATCATATGGATCTCTGGATTGATCCTCACTTGGCATGTTTCGACGATACGTTTATTTCCCTTGACTTGCCCCACTCTATGTGGCGTAGAAAACTTAAGGGAGTAATGATACATTGACATAATCGCCTTGAGGTCGAATAACAATGGTTGTCCCATGATAGCATCGTATGGAGAATTTAAGTCCATTACGATGAATTCTGCATTTAACCTAGTTCGGCGTGGGGCTTCGCCGACCTTAACTGGAAGTCTGATCTAATTTCATTTGGCTTTAATAAGGGCCCCATTGAGTCCTAAGATCATATTGGGATATGCAAAAAAAACTCAATGGAATGTCCATCCATTCCAACATGTAGACATAGAGTATATTAAGAGAACTGCATGTATCTACTAAGATCTTAGGGACAACAATTCCTAAAATGGGTACTGAGATTGTCATGATACTAGAATAAGGACAAGAGTCTACGTCCTTTTCTTCAAACATGAGTTGTTCGTCAAAAGCATCTCGACGATGCTTCTCTAAGATGCCGATCTCAGTGAGGTCGGCGACAATCGACCTTTTCAATTCATTCCTTTTTCTTGGTTCATTTTTCCTTAACATTTGAACCTGGGGATAGGGTAAATCAATGTTGCAAGCCTCGTATCAGTTTGATTCCTACGTATAGCACCTGGTCCGTTTGGAGTAGGAAATCTCATATAATAATGATAGATCTAGGTCACAACTTGTAGCTCATGTAACAGGGGTCTTCCTAATATGCCATTGTAGTTCGAAGGAAGGTCTACCATAATAAAATCTGCCAGGATCCGTCTTTGACAAGGGGATTCTCCCAAATCTATGCTTAAAACAATTTGCCTACGTGCTTCGATAGGATCCCCCGAGAATCCTTGTAACCTTCTACATTACGGTCGGAGGTAGTGCTCTTGGATTCCCATTTGCTCCAACATTCGAGAATATAACACGTTTATCGAACTTCCATTGTCAACTAAGATTTGGTGCACCCGTACTTCTGCAATAGTCATGACAATGACTAACATATTGCTTTGGTCCTGTAGAACTTCGTATGAATCTTTTTTTGAAAACCCAAACCATTCTTCACGAAAAGCTATGCTAACCTTAGGTTTTGTTAGTGTGACATTATAATTTTACCGGGTGCGAGCATTACGCGCCTGCCTCTGCCTGGACTTTTTGGACCATTCAAGACATTGATTTTCAGTTGTTAGAGTTCTGATTTCAGCTCATACGATTGTATCCTGAGCTCATTGATTTATCTGAGCTCACTAGTTTGTTCCGGATTGGTTTGGATGTCAATTATCAGCTGACTTACTTCTCTAGTATTGGCCACAAATTCTTGCAGATGACCTCGACGAATCGAAAATTCCACTTCTTCCTTCAGATTTATGCAATTGTCAGTGTTATGCCCCGTAGACTTGTGGTATCGACAATAACTCCATCAAACTTTTCTCGAGTATTCCTTTTTCTGATGTGGAGGTCTGCGAAATGTCTCCTTTTTTGCTGCTGGTAAGAAAACTTATTCCAGCGTGGCATTCAGGGGATGATATTCGTAAAACCTTTTCAGGTACATTTTGGAACGTCCTTGGTCTCTCATATTCTTTCTTTTATTGCGGTTATAAGTTTTATCTACTTGTTTGCCTTTCGTTTGTTGTGAAATTGGATGATTTGAATTTGACTTGACATCTTCTTGATCCGACGTGGCTTCCTCATCACTAATATGTTTCTCAGCTCGGTTCTGAAACTCGTGGTATGTTCGAGGTCCATTCTCGTGTACAGACCACCAGAACTTTGTTTTTGGCCTTAATACAGAGAGGATTGCAATAAGTGTGGCATCGTCTGAAATCTTTTCAACCTCCATGGCCTGCTTATTGAATCTACTAAGATAACTTTTTAGTGATTCAATTCTCCCTTGTTTAATGCTCACTAACATCTCTTTACGCGTGGTCCTCGCCTTAGAACCCATGAATTGGCCAAGAAATTATGTAGTCAGGTCACTCCAACTTTTTATGGATCATTGGTGGATCCTCCTGAACCATCTTTGGGCCTTATCTCCCAAGGTGAGCGAAAACGCTCAACATGTTATGGCATCTCCCGCTCCTTGAAGCTCCATCCAAGAAGTATATTTATCCAAGTGACTGAAAGGGTCCCCTTCTCCGTCATACTTAGTTAGCTGTGGCATCTTCAACTTTTCGGGTAGAGGTTTAGCAAGAATATCCTCAGTGAAAGGAGAATGTCGTTTTGTAAGGTATTCCTCCGTACTTCCTTTATTTTTAGCTTCTAGATCGACGATACGTTTCCTTAATGCGCTCATTTCAGGTCCTGGTCGTTCTACTGAGCACCTAGCATAGGATTTTTCATGCCTGATTGAAGGTGTGAGGGAATGTTTAGAGCCCAATCTATTAAACATACTGTTAGTTTTCCTTGCAGTTGGTCTTACGGTTATGGGAGAACTTCTAATTTCTTCGATTTGACCTTTGGAAGATTTCCCTCCTGAAAATTGGAGGGCCTTCTAGTCGAATGTCGTCTGGCCTTTTCCCTTTGTGGGGATTCGACCTCGGTATCTTGTAGTGGGACGGGAGCTTGATTCTGCTCCAGCTTGTTGACAACATTCGCTAGTTTTTCAATGGCTTCTCTCATTGCGATCATCTGAGGATCGACGGTGTTCGTTTGACCTCGTCCTCGCCTTGTACTTCGTGGATGGCTGTTATGTTCAGGATGAGTATGGGATTGATTCCCAGATGCTGACGATTCATCCATCATAATATTTCCAAGTTGAAGGGCCCTTCTTCTAGCGCCAATCTGTTGACGTTGAAATGTGTATAGACGAATTTTCAAGCTAACTTAACAGAAAATAAGGTTTTGATCATGATAAAAGATCGCAATAGTCTTTTACACGACCACAGTTAAGATTATTGTCCCTCTAATATAGGAGATATTTGAAATATAATTAAAAGATATAACGAGATATTGTAATGCCTCCAGAGAAAATTGTCATCCCCTTCCTTTTGGCTTTAATCCCCTATTTATAGTAAGAAATGTGCATGTATCATGTCCTTCATATCTTGTCAGCTGTCATTCCGAACTGAAGAAGTACATTCGTTGCCATAATTAGATTGGCTAGCGAGCTCGAAATGTCAGATCATCATGAGTTAATCCTGTAAGTGGTCCCTAGTAATTAATAAATTACTTAGGGAAAAGAGCTTAATCACTTAATTGGTGGATTATGTAGGCGCTGACGTCAGGACTTTACATATGCACTCAGCTGATTGGATATCTATATATTTCGTCAGTGATTTTCAATCATTAAGCTTCCTTCAATCTTGATAAACTATATAAACTTCTCTTGCAAGCGAAACAATAGCCGAGTTCACTTCAATGACTGACCTCAGAGGCTAACAACTGAACCGACCTCAAGTTAAGACATATTCTTCTTCTACAATAATCAGGACTTAACCGACCTCAGAGGTTGGACATCAACAATATACATGTTGTTAGGTGAAACTCAATGATCGGAGATGAAGTTGGAAGAAAGGAACGAATATCGATGAAAAATAAGGATTTCCAAAATTTAGGGACTAAATTAAAAATATTCAATAGTTGATTCGGACCAAGAAACAATTATTGAAGCCCGCATAGAATCAATTGATGAAATTAGAAGTCAAAGAATAAAAACTACACGAAAAAATAACTCAAGCTGAAAAACAAATCAAAGTCGGTAACCAAAATGTACATCACCAAATCTATAGGCACCGTATGCACGTACAAGGCACAACTCTATAGAACATAAGGCCATTTTTGGTTAAACCTAACTGATATATGACAACTAGCTTTGGAGTTTGAAGAAGTGTTGGACAGAAAATTGACAAAAAAAGACCCCGTCGGGGCAGTTTTGTCATTTGTAGCGACGGTTTCGGAATGGGCTGAAATTTGACAAGTTGATTGGAAACGGCACAAAAAATTAGACTCGGGACATCCCGATATTTCGGGATTTTAGCCAAATTCCTTCGTTTAGGCCTTCAAATAATTAATTTCCACATTTTCCG
>CAIGRF010044825.1:24774-41866 GCA_903798235.1 Fraxinus ornus | reverse complement strand
AAATATCAAATCCGTAATTGTTTGATTCCTTTAACTTGTGAAACACTAGGATTTGATGATTTTCTGCGATAGAGGTTATTGAATCTTAAGAAGAATGTTTAAATAGATTGAATGCAACCGCTGATATTTGTGTTATCTAGTTCATCGATTTCTCTATTGTGTAAAGCTGTTATTAAATTGAATCTTGAGCGCTGGTCTGGGGTTATTTAATAATTGAGGTTAATTAGAATGCTGGTTTCTAACTAATTAAAATTAAGGAGAAAATATTCAAAGTATGAATTGAATTATCCTTGCATCTATGATCAATTCTAGATTTTCGAAGGTGGATATTGACTTGGACCAAGGTTAGTCTTTTGATTGTTTTCGTTAATTTAATTTTACATTGTTATTTCTTATAAGATTAATTTCGTTATAAATAAAGCCCACCCAATCGTTATACTAAGCATGAATTATTGAATTGCACACTCTTCGTGGGATCGACCCTTCCACTACTACATTAGTTTTAGAGGTTTAAGGACTATTTTTTGGTACTTACGACAACAAACCAAACAGCTCAATCACCCCCAAATTATCCTAAAATTGGTCTACGGGTTGTTCATGTTATGCATCTAAGGTCCATTATTTTTAACATACTCAATAATATAAATCAAAAATTTTCTTCACAATGTAGAACATAAATTCTGTGCTAAAAAATATCAAATTCCACTTAAATAAGCACAACCTATCTTAACATTTAACTTATCCATAATTTATAGTCCAATTCTATGTTCCAATATATTCATCATCGTTAGCAGATTATCTGACCCACACAAGCATGCAAAAACACATAAAAAGACGACATAAATTTGAAAATGAACTCTAAAATTATTTTATTTTATTTCATGTTTTTTTTTGCACACAAACATGCACATAAGACAAACAACAAACCAAATTAAAACTCGATATTTCTCACTCCCAAATTTATAACAGACATTGCTCTCAATGTCTAAAAATACAACAAACAATATACAAAAATTAAGGGCAAAGAAGGGAACTAATTTATCCGCTGATATCAATTTGAAGGCGGTGGATGGATTGACATGAAGTGTTAGATCACTTTGCTATGTATTTTCGTTGTCCAATATGTTCAAGTGTCATGTTCTTTCAAAATAATAATAAAAAAATCAATCATAAAATGGAATAATTTATAATAACCTCTAACACATCCTAAAGAAAAATAAAGCAATAATATTTATAAGTCTATATTCTAGAAAACAAACTTAAATAAAATAAAATAAATTTGGGTTGTCTCTCAATAAGTGCTTATTTATATTCATTAGCTTGATTTTGTTATTTTGACTATTTATGTTAGCTTGAAAAAGGAGTTTTCAGTCTTACATCGGTTGTATTGGTAGTTATTCTTCAATTCGTCTTTGAGCCTCCAGATTACAAGATTTTCATTATTATCCCACCCCAACTATTCCACATTCTTCCTTCTTATTCTTGTGACTTCTCCAAGGGTCTATCTTTTTGCACTCCTCAATGTCTAGAAGTTGCTTGAGTGGAGCATTCGTGGTGAAATTTTGTTGTTTTTATTCCACCCTTAAGATTATTTCACATTTTTCAAAATCCATTAATGCTCGTGCAGTTAATAAGAATGGCCTCCCCAAAATTAACAACATATATTGAGCATCTATATCAAGGATAATGAAATCAACTGGAAAGAAGTGATCTACAACTTTGATGAGCAAATCCTCTACCATTCTATAAGGATGCTTGAGTGTTCTATCAGCCATATGTAAGATTATTGATGTTACATTTGGATCATCCAATCCTAATTTCCTGTAGATGGACAATGGCATCAGATTAATACTTGCTCCAAAATCAACTAAAGTATTTAAATTATGTGAATTTCCTATAGAGTAAGATATTGTGAAACTTATTAGATCTTTTAGTTTAGGAGGGAGCATCTACTTTATGATTACGCTGCACTCTTCAGTCAATGCCACTGTTTCATCTACTAGCAGTTTTTTCTTCTTGGTCAACATCTCTTTTAGAAATCTAATGTAATTTGGAATTTGTTGAATGTCGTTCATGAAGGAAATATTGATGTGAAGTTGTCTAAGTACATCTAAGAACTTTTTAAATTACTTTTCCAACTTATTATTTTGTAACCTTTAAGGGAATGATACTGAATGTGTGTTTTTATTGGCAAGAACGGTTGCCTTAACCTGTGGACTGTCTGACTTTTCTTCTTATGTAACATTTGTTGATTTTTCAGACTAAACCACTTGTTCCTCACCCAATGTAGGTACCTGATTCTCACTGATCCATTTCTTCTTCATAGTAATTTCTGGCAGTTGAACTCCACTTCTCGTTGTGCTGTTCTGGACTAGTTTTACTTTAGGCTATTTTCGAAGCCTTTGAGGAAATGGAATAAGTGGCTTATAAGCTCAAACAAAGGTATCAGGCTTGTATGATCTTATCTCAATAATTACATGATTTACAACTTCAACTCATAATACCCGTTCTCTTGGATTTTTTCTGTGTCACTTGTTAGGGTACCTTGAGTTCTTCTCGCTAATGCAACTGCCATCTGACCCATTTGAGTCTCCAAATTTTTTAATTGCAGCATGTTGGTTCTGAATAATTTTCTATTGGTTTTGAAAACTAGTCTCACTCTTAGTAACGATCCGAGTTAATAATTCCTGAATCGATGGCTTTCTGTTTTGCTGATGTTGTTGTTCTTGGAATCTCGGTGGTCTTGCTTGAAACTTTCCTCCTTGTCCTTGACTTTAATTGTTAGCCCATAAGAAATTCAGATGATTCCTCCAACTTGAATTATATGTGTTGGAGTGGGGGTTGTTCTATTGCCTCCAAAAATTTTGCTCATAACTAACCTTCTCAGGCTAGATTACATGCGTGGAGGCTAAATAACATCTTACTGTAGTATGATCAGCCTCGTAATCTTCGTAAATTGATTTCGGTTGTTGATGTTCACATTTTGAGTAAAGTTGTCTAACCTCATTATCAATGCTTCCATTTGGGCTGCTAATGCTGTAGCTATGTGAACATTGTGTATTCCAGCTATTTTTCTCGACACTTCCCTATCTATTGGCCACATGGATTGATTCACAGTAATTCTTTCAAATAGGTCCAAGGCGTTGTCCAATGGAGTATCCAATATTGACCCTCTTACTGAAGCATCAGCTATGTTGCGGAATTAAGGTCTCTATTGTACGTATGTTAATCAAGCAGTGTTCTGCACCCATTGTGAGCTTCCTAGCACTACAACAAGCAACTATATATTTAATTGGTGATCAAGCAATAAGATAATAAAATTACGCATGCAAGATTAATAAAGAAAAACAAAAATTTAACTAACTGCTTGTCTTAAATTAAAAATAAAAAATAAAAAATTTCATTTTCATCCAATACATAAAAAAAATTAGCCTAGCACGTTGTTATGTAAATTACACAAAAAATTTAGGGAAATATCACTCGGGATGAAAAACAATGATAGAAAAATAAAAATCAATTTCTTTTTTGTTAATCTTCAACTGGATTTTTAATCTTCAATCTCTTGTAAAATTGTCTTTGAATCTTGTGCTAGTCTCCTCGTTGTTGTGAAAAATAGGGTTTAGGTTAGTTAAATAGTAGGTTTAATTTGATCCCCATAAGAATTTGGATCAAACTATGAAATTGGACCATTCAGCCTTTTAGGCCCAGAAATGGCCCGTGCGCACTGTCATAGCCACTGTGCATGTGCCATTGAGGCAAATGGCTCTCGAGTTAGGGAAAATAGGGTACCGCGCACGCAAATTCACTTCGGTTCGTCATTGAGTAGTTCTAAGTATTTTGGTCATATCTTTTTTTACAAATATTCAATTGTGGTGATTCAAAATGAGTTGGAAAGATAATTCAAAGGAATACAGTTCTTCTAGAAGTACAATTTTTCCAATTCGAATGTTTGCTATCTTAAAAATAGGTCTCACATTGAGGCTAAAAAATTCGAAGCATAACTTCTTCGGCTGAAAATTGATTTGTTTACTTCCACTATATTTCACTCCTTGACCTCCAGTTTCATCCATTGATCCTATATGATCTTTACTCATTATTTTGTGGTCCGAAACAACTATTGTATGTTTACAGATTGGTCTCCAAACTTTAGATTCCCTTCATTTTCACACGTTTTTCGTTCATTTCTTCCAAATCCACCAATTTGCATTGAGTTCAACCTAAAAAAAATAATTAAATCAAAATTAAGATATAACTTATCCAAATTACTAACAAATACTCTAATTTGATTGTTTAGATAAGTATACAAAATATACTTATCACATGACTTTGAATTTTGGCCCATTTAAGCATTTTATTGATCCAACTAAAACATAACCTAACATATATATATGTTGTCTTTAGCTTAGCCGTAATAAGTGTGATTTGTGTGAAAAAATAAGAAAGAAACCGTGTGTATGCAAGAACCCGGTAGCCTATTGGAAAAGAAAAAACGAGTGGCTTTTCTTTGATTTTTGGTCTCGTTTCGTGCCTTCTTAAATTTTTTTTCTTCTTACCTTTATGTCTATAATTCATCACTATTATCTTGTCTTTTGCTGGTAATATTGAGGAGCAACCGAGGTGAATATATTAGTTGTGGGTTGGGGTTATTTGGATTGGTTGTTTGGTAGGGAAATGTAATGTGAAACTGAGCTCGAAAGATACCGTTTTGACGATCCTTGGAGTACGTTTCCGCAACAATTTGTATCAAAGCTTCAAGGTGATAAAGTTGTCTAAAACATGTCCAAACAATGGTTGAAACGAAGCAGAAAATAGATTGTAAAATTGTCTAGAAAAATGCCCAATCCAGAAGTAGTTTGGTGAAACGGAGACCACCGACGTGACGTACAGGTGGAGGCATACCAGGGTGACCGACAGTGAGACTGTCTGACGGCACATGCGATGGCGCGTGAAGCCCACGCGCAGAGGCTACTGGTGGTTCGTGAGAGCGCGTGCATCGTCTTTCAACGGATGTCTCTTTAGGCAATTTGTTGCTAACATTTTTTCTGATATTGTGGTGTTAGTTTTTTGTTTCAGGTTATACAGTAAATTTTTTGATGACTATTTTTTTTTAAGCATTCAGGAGTCAAACGTGGTTGATTGATTCATGAGATCACTGGAGATTTTAGGGCGAATAGCGGTGGCCCTAAAGTGATAAATTCACATCTCTCGATATTTTCGGACACAGATTGGTCCGCTCGATTTATTGGCTTATCCCAATTTTAAATTTCAGTATTAACGTGTCATCATGTGGGGTGACATTAAGATTGAGGTTACTGTTTGGGGTGACATTAAGATTGAGGTTACCGTTTGGGGTAACATTATTTGTGCTAGAAATTTAGGAATTATTTGCTATATTTGTAGTGTTGAATCTTGACTGCAAGTTAGCAATTATTTTTGTGCTTTAACTATTTTTTAGTCACTGTGTGAGGTTGCATTGCGTGAAAATTTGAATTTTTGTTGACATACCTTCATATTGCATTAATGATTCTATTAGAACACCTAGACTTGACCCTATTTGAACATGCCGTTAATACTGAGATCTTGACTATCACGAAATCCTGGGAATCTACAATGGTGTATATTGCGGCCTTAGGATTACTTTGTATGACATATTTGTGTACTTTGGTTGTTCTATTTTTTCAAAATGTCTTCACATTTTGAAATTTGAATTTTCAATGGGAAAGAGAATTTTTCAATTTAGTAACAAAAGTTGAAAGAGATTTAGGTTTAACAAAAAGTTTCAAAAGTCATAGATGACAAATTTCCTACAAATTTGACAAAAGCACAAAAAGAAAAATATGATGAACTTGCTTACACTTCAATTATTTTAGAACTGACACCGTTTTAAAGCTAGAAAACCTAATTCTACAAATGAACTTTGGCAAAAGTTGGAGAACTTATATTTATTTAAATCTACTCATAATAAGTTGTACTTGCTTGAAAGATTTTTTAATTTTAAAATTGATTTTTCGAAGGATCTAGATTATAATTTGAATACTTTTAATAAACTTGTTCAAGATATCGTAAATTGTAATAAGAAGGTGTCTGAAACTTATAAGGCCATCATTTTACTTAATTCTATGTCGGAATCATATAGAGAGGTTAAGAACGTGATTTAGTATGGTAGGGACACCTTAACCCTCGAGATTATCATAGATTCCTTAGGAGTAAGGAGATGGAGATGGAGATGGAGATGGAGATTAAGGGTGAAAAAGATGATAAGAAGAGTGGTGAGTTACATATGATGAAGAGTAAAATGAAGTTTAAGCAAATGAATTTGAGTGAGTTCAATACAATAGTGATTCGAGTGATGAGGGTGATAAGAAGAAGAGCAAGATATGGGATAAGTTCGGTGGTAAACGATGTTACAACTGTTGTAAATCTAGACACTTTGAGAGGGATTGTCCCAAGAAGAAGGATAAGCAGAATGGTGATACGAGAGGTGATGCGAATTTGGTTATAGGGTCGAGTGATGGCCCTAGTGAGGTTTACTGAGTGTAACCCTAGTTACTGTTTAGTAGTCACCGTTGCTACAGGGTTCGCATCTCTGTCCCAAGAAGAAGGATAAGCAGAAAGGTAAGATGAGAGGTGAGCCGAATGTGGCTATAGGGTCTAGTGATGATCCCAGTGAGGTTCATTGAAAGTAAACCTAGTTACTATATGTGCATCCGCGTGTAATCATTTCTACATGTGTGTGATTTCTTAATTATGTTGAATTGTTATATGTGCATTACAATGTGTTGAATATGTGAATCTGCATGCATTTAAGAGTAATTTAAATACTTGGTGTAATTATTTGCATGCATAGTGGGTTAAGATGTATTAGCAGTGTATTGAGTGTCTATTGGTGTGTGGAATATAGATGCCTAGGAGTACATTGGTGTTATGTACCATGATGTGGAGTGTAACATTTGGGTCACGAGTAGAGAGGTGATTAAATGTTGGAATCATTTATCTGTGAATAGACCTTGATCAGGTGGAGTGTGAAAGAGACACTCCTATCACTCCTGTTAGGTAGTGACCCATTATCTACTTAAGTTGGGAGAAGTGATGTGGTGATAGACGATTATCCTAAGGACTTATGATCTATAAAGGTCTACCATTAGGCATGAGTTGAGTGATCAGTCTAGTGAGCATGATAAGCGATGAGATGAGATATGTGTTCTCAAGGCGTGAGCAACACGGAATTGGATATGATAAGTGTGGTGAGATCTTTTCGTAGGGTCATTTATGCATGTGTGTTTTGACCATTTGATTGATTGACTTAGTGTTAACCTGTTATTCCGTGTGAATGTATTTTGGAAAATATATGTAGGTTATCCTATATTATATCTTCATCACATGATTATTTATCGTTATTATCTGCTTCTACTTGAGTGTTATTTGACCTTAACCTTAGTGAGTACATGGAGTATGTATGATACGTGTTTCAGTTCTAAAACATGAGGTAAGGTCTGTGATTGTGATTTCAATTTCATTGGTTGCCTTGATTATGCAAATGTTAACTTTGTCTTTTGATTGCTTGCAGGTTGATTGGGTGTTAGGTGGAAATTTTTTGGGTTTTGATACCCAATAAATCCCGAGCTACGATATAAAAGTTGGATTAAATTTTTATCAACAACCAAGTCCAAATGTTCGATCCAAAAATAACGTGGATCGTTGGAAGTAGTTTAAGAAATTAATGTTACTCATGACTCATATACATGACCTTGGATGATTTTAAATCTTGGTCCATTTAAACCTTTTATTTGTCCAAATAAAGCCTAACCTAACCTAACCTATATATATGGTGTTTTTACTCTACCCGTAAAGTGTATGATTCGTGTGAGAAAAGAAGAAAGAAACCGTGTGTATGCAAGAGAGAAATCGGCAACCTACTGAAGAAGAAAAAACTTGTGGCTTTCCTTTGATTTTTGGTCTCGTTTCTTGCTTTCTTTCATTGTTTTTTCTTCTTTTCGTTGCGGCTACAAATATCACCGTTATCTTGTCCTTTGTAGGTAAGATTGAGGAATAATCGATGTGAATATATTGGTTGTGGGTTGAAGCCGTTTGGATTGGTTGTTCGGTAGAAAAAGATAACATAAAACTGAGCCTGAAAAACACTGTTTTGACGATCATTTGAGTGAGTTTCCGCTGCAAGAGTGACCCAACCCAGTCTTTCATCGCTGTTGCCCTAATAAAGTTATTGTCTTTCAAGGCAACAAAGTTATTATTTTTCAAAAGTAGCTCTAATGTTTGTGTCAAAATAAGTAACTTACATATTGTTTATTTGGAATAATTAAAAAAAAAATCATTTTAAAACATTTATTTACCCATAAGTAACTCATTTAGTTATATATAAGTAAATTTACTTATCACTTTTTCTTTATTATACATCACATGAATTCTAAGCAATGATATTATATAATTAATTTAGAATTTTATTACAAAACTAGAGACATCCTCTCGTGTATAAGAATCACAACAACCTCTATTTCTAGTTTTAAGTATTAGATTCCCTCACGGACCACTCTTTAAGCCATATATATACAGTGGCGGACCCAGCATTGAAACTCAGCCCGACCGGATGTCTACTAGGCGCGGCCGAGTACTGGGTCCGCCACTGCCCCCATCGTGTCCAATTACAAAACAAAGTGGGGATTTGAGGTTGGTCGGATAATTTTATTATCTCTATATTTTAGTCGTATCTTATTGAAAATTAAGCTAATATACTAAATTAGTGTTCAAAAACTAATTTATGAAATAACTTTTTTTTTTTTTTTGCAATTGATTTTAGAGGGAGTCAAATTGGCTCAATTTGCTCTAAAATCTCTTATAACTAAAAGAAATATTTTTATAAAATTAATCAAATGAATTCAAAAGCAACTTTTGAAGCTCAAAATCTCATTTTGACTTCTTTAAAGTCATGTCAAAAGGGTCATAAAATGCCTTTAAGAACTAAAAATAATTATAATTTATCATTAATTGCAATTTAATATGTTCACTTTAATAATAACTAGCATACACAATTCTTTGGTAGTAAATTATTGAAAGTTTTGTTAACTTAATTATTTACAATATGTTATATATAACTCAAATTTCGTTGGATGTTCGTGAATTGTTTGAAAGAGGTCAAAGTATGGTTGGGAGGTTTCAGGACAGAGATTAGGCGTCGGCACCATATAAGATGTTTGGAATCAAGTTGGACCCAAAACGAGATGCCTATGTACCCATACACTCAGCACTTGAGTGTTGACGTTGTCACTCGCCTACCACTTGAGTATCGCTCCCTAGTGCATGGCTGCTTTGGCTGTAGTATTATTTGGGAAAATTTTATTCCTGTTTTCTTGTACGATTTTTTCCTCTTTCAATCTAAAACATATTCTTTTAGGTCCTACATATGCTCCGCGTGAGTTATGACTTTGAATAGAATTAAAGAGTTAAGACAATATTGTAAACACAGTATCTTTGTATTATTTCTCCATATTATAGTGAATTCTCATTTCCTCTGTCAAATTTCTTGTGTTCCTCTACTGTTGTAATTGCTACTTCATGATATGCCATATAGATTCGTCATTATGTCCTAACAAGTGGTATCAAAGCTTAGGTTTGATTTGTTCGAGGTTTTGTTCTTGTAATAGCAACTATGAAGTATTATATTCCGTTTTTAGATCGCAACACTCGATTTTGTTATGGCATATGAAGATGTGAGTAGTGCTTGCTCAGATGGATTTGGATGACGCTTTGTTAGGATTTAACTAGATACCCTCAAATTGGTCGATGGAGGAGAAACAATGTAAGGAACGAAATGTCCTATCACAAATTCATCTTCATCTTTTGAATTATATTTTTCACGAAATTTTGAAGGAGAAAACTCAGCTCCATTGTGGTTGAAGTTGAAGCAATAATGCATCAAGAATAATCTAATCAACAACGTTTGTATTCTCATCATATGACAGAAAGTACATCACTTGTAGTTCACCTAACTGTTTTTAAAGAAAGTTTTGCTAATTTAAAACCTTGGAGATTAAATATTATGAAAAAGATTTAGGATTGATTTTGTTATGTTCGTTGCCTGTTTCATATATGTCATTCAGAGATAGATATTGTATAGTTGTGATACTTTAATCGTTGAAAAAGTATATAATGCTTTATTTTCAAATGAGAAGATGAAACATCTTGTTGGATATAAGGCTCAATGAGAAGGTCTTGTTGTTCATGATAGTTATGAGAGGGGCAATTTGAAGTCTAATTCCAGTAATAAAATTTGTAATTAATTGTTATAAGTTGGAAAATAAATAAAAATGACTGTAAATCAGTATAGAAAGCAACCAGAAACTTTAGGTGAAATCGATATTGCACAAAAATGCTATAGTGATAGAGAACTTTTGGTTCTTTCTAACGGCGACTTCAAACTTGACAAGTATTGGATTCTTGATATAGTATGCACTTTTTCATGTGTCACAATCGGGATTTGTTAATAAAATAGTTTCAAACAACTGAAATTGGAGACCAAATGGCAAAAATTAGGAACTTTGGTGAATATTCATTTTGGTACTATATCGTTGGAGTTCTATTTGGGGTCTACATTGAAAAATACATCTTAGTTGAGTTCAAAAGTTAAGGATAATATCGCTTTGCCACCATCACTAGTGGTGCCTTAGTATTCAATTGTTAGAGACATACCTAGTGAAAATATTAGGCCACCACAAAGGTACAAGGAAGCTGATTTAGTGGCCTATGTTTTAAATGTGGTTGAGGGTATTGAGTCTAGCAAAGAACCTTCAACAAAAGCAATTTGTTATGTTGATTATATTACAGGGGTATGTTACTTCCCTGTTTGGTAATTATTGTTGAGTTATTTGTGATTTTGTTGCTCGTAGTGATAATTCGAGTAGTTATGGTACTCGAGGTAATCTTGCTGAGTAGAGGTGAGTAGGGGTGTAAGCGGTCCGATTTTATCGTTTTTGACAAATTTTCAAATCAAATCGTTTAAACCGGTTTGAGAAAAACCCAAATCTAAACCAAACCATTTTGAACGGTTTGAAAAAACTCAAACATAAACCTAACGGTTTGATCCGATTTTAAACCATCGATTTCGCTGTATATTTTTTGGTCAATCTACTTTTATGACATTAATTCATTGAATTCAATATATATTTATATATTACTAGCAATAAATCTAAAATATACTAAATATATCTACTACAAATTTAAATACCAACTAAATCAAAGTGAAATCACAATAAACTAAAATATAGTTTTTTGTTTGCCATTTTAAGCTAAGAAGTTACGATAACGTTACAATACAAGTATACTAAACTAAATATAAAGCCCAAAAAATATAATGATGTTCAACAAGACCTGGTGATTATCATATCTAAAAAATAAAATTACTGATTAGACAGAAAGAATAAACAACCATAATAATAAATCAATTATTTATAATATCTAAACATAACAATTACACAAGCTTACTATTGTATATTGTTACAATTCAGTTTCTCACATATACTCAAATATGAATTGTTGTCACACATGATTCATAGTCTCCATTGTCAAACAAATGCATTCATTATATCATCATAATATTGGATACTAGATAGATAAGAGAATCTTTAAAAATATGGTAATAGAAGATTTAAACCACGTGACACAACTTTCATTGAATCATCAAATACTTCAACTTCATCTAAATATTGGCACATCACTATAGGTTCATTCTTAATTTGTAACTATTTCTTTCCGCATATACAAGCCTAAACCATCCTTGCACCTAATAAACTCCTAAAAGAATCAAGTATCCGACCTCCAGTTGAGAATGCAGACTCAGAAGCAACTGTAGAAATTTGAATTCCGAAGAGGAAAATGATTTTTGATAGATTATGTTAGTCTTGAGATTATTAGATATAAATTAGGATTATTTGGTAATAATAATATATATGTAATAGAAAATTATAAATTGACAAAAATGACAAAACTATTGAATTTTACATATTTGGATGAATTTTCAAAAATTTTCATTTTTTTTATTTTTTTATTTTCATATATTTTTTCGCCGATCCGGTTTGGTTTTAAACCGCAATTAAAATTCTCAAACCTAAACCAAACCGTTTTCAAAACCATTTCATTGACGGGTCCACGTGACACCAAACCGGCGATTTCTAAAATGCGGTTTCGGTTCGGTTTGACGATTTTTGCTTACAGCCATAGCGGTGAGTTTGTCATAATTGGACTTTGTGGAAAATGAGGAAATGTCTTGTTGAAGAGCTATTGGTCTATTCCTTGTAATATAATTTGTCTCCAAGTGAAAAAATTTTAAGCTTTGTTTACTGCAGCGAAATTTGTGTCAAGGTGGAGATTTGTTAACATGTGACCAAATTTCGTTGGATGTTTGGGGATTAGTTGAAAGATGTGTTAAAGATGTCAGAATATGGTTTGGAAGGTTTTGGGACATAGATTGGGCATCGGGCGCCAATCCAAGTGCTTAGGCGCAATATAAGTGTTTGCAATTAATTTGGACCCAAGTCACAGTGCTTGAGCGCTTTGCTATCGCTTTCTTGCCGCTTAAGCGTCGTTCTCCTCGCACGAGGTTGCCGCTCGAGAGGCAGTATTATTTGGGAAAGTTTTATTTTCGTTTGGTTTTTTATTCTCCTTCTATCTAAAACATATTCTTTTGGATTTAGTATATATAAGTTATGGCCTTTGAATAGAGTTAAAGAGTCTGGGGCCTGGGTTGGGTTCTTTTTTTTTTTTTGTTATAAGACTGGGCTGTTGCTGCCCGCCCAGCCCAACCCAACCTAATACTATTTTTTTCTTCAATTGGTTGGTTGATTGAGCTATCTTTTTTAGGCCTAATAGTTAATTATAAGGAAAATTAGGCCCAATGCCCTAAAAAATTAACTAATTTGATTAATATTCTATTAATTAATTAAATCATTTAAGCAAGTAATTAATACGTTCTAAAACTACCAGAACCCCCAAAACCCAAATCAGTAGTCCCGATTTTCATGACTCTGCTTTTCCTCACTACCATTTTCGTCGATTTTGATCGAGAAATCCTCACCACAACTTCTAAATTCTTATTGCTACAACCACCGTACCACTAAAAGTCATAAATCACATAAATCATATTGCAGAAAAACCTCACCCGACTCAAATCATGGCATGAGAAAGTGAATCTAAGGTGTTGAAGAGAAAATCAAGTGTTATTGAAGAAGAACTTCAAAGAAGAAGAAAAAAATTTCCTCACAAGTTTATAAACGTAAGATTAGTCAAGATTTTCATGGTTTTAAACCTTTTTATGGCTTTTATTCAATTTTATGTTGTAATCTTTGATGATTTTAAGAAGAATCTGATTGTTTATTCCATTTCTAAGTTGCCATTATTATGTGATTTTTTCATAGTTTTAAACCTTTTTATGGTTTTTATTCAATTTTATGTTGTAATCTTTGATGATTTTAAGAAGAATCTGATTGTTTATTCCATTTCTAAGTTGCCATTATTATGTGATATTGAGACTTGCATAAGTCTATCAGTCTCTCTCCTTCACTGTAAAAGGAGGCGCTCTTCTTCTTTATGTGAATGGTAGATGGCTAAGTAAATTACTGAAATATGGAATTTTAAAAGGCTCGTAGTAGTTTTTTTTTTTATTTTGTAGAATTCTGATGTTGTTTATGTATAAGCTTTGTAGAAGATTTTTGTGATATATATGAACTTCAATAGGCAATCCTGCAGATTTGAATGAGTTGAATAATTATTTGGCTAACAATATCCCTTAGACCGTTCTTCTTCACTAATTAATTTGATTAATTAAACAATGTATTTGATGGTTGTCAAGTTGATTCAATTGATACCAAGATGTTGTTTTTCGTTGGAAGTTTTTCGAAATAAAATTGCTAAATTTATTGCACACCACATGTTTGATTTATTTCTTATTTCTTTATGGGGTTTGGAACTTGAAACTTTTAAGAGTGTTGAGGTTTTTTTCTAGTGATCTGAATCTATAGCATATATATTGGTATTTGGTACATAAGGAATAATTAAAGAAACAGAGAAAGCAGAGTAAAGAAATAGAGTAAGAGTGAGAGTGAGAAAGAAAGAAAGGAAGATAAAGAAATAGAGGGGGTGGTGGAGTGGAGTCACATTGATCCTAATGAGAGCGTTCTTTGGTTTTGAGAATAATTTAGTGTGTAGATTGTATTATTAGTACGTCTCCTGGGCTGACTAGGCTCGCTCGGAATCCGCGGGATATATATCGCTGATTGTATTATTAACTAATTTACATAATTACTATCGCTGATTGTTGACGTTGACTAGTCGACGTTCGCCCGGGCTGTGCTTCAATGCTGGGTCTACCACTGCGATAGGGAATATGTTCCCTATTCCAAACCCCATCCTAATTCTGCCCCGAACATTATTTTATTACTCTATTTTGTTTAATATTTTACAATTTAAATGGTATTTAAAATAATAAAAAAAACTTAAAGAAAAAAAGTAAATGAGGTAGTAAACTAAGATTCTCGCTTTGGTTGGCCTGAGTTGCCATATCTACTAAAATAATTGTCAAGAATAAATAAGATATTTAAAACTAAAAATTGGGGAGCTAGTATGATTTTCTAAATGTGAGCAATGTTCATATGGTATCGTAATTGTAAAGTTAAGAGCGTCTCTAATATTATTTCATTAATTTAGTCCCTAATTAGTTATTTAGTGGAGATTAAAATCAAATATTTAGTAAATTTTGATAAAAGCTGATGAAATACGTGGTTGAAAAATTATAGATCTCATAAAATGTGTTATTAAAATTAGTTGTTGTCTTTGATTTCAAAAAACCAAAATAACATAAAAAGAATATTCACAGTCAACATGTAAAGTGACAATGACACAAATGTTAACTTCTATTTAAGAGAGAAGTTTCAATGTCTTAGAATGCATATCAAGAATGCTCTCCGTTTGCGAACCACGTTCCTTCAATTCTCCCCAATCAATCGTTGCCCGTCTCACATCATTAAAACATGTTTTGGCTAGCTTAAAGATTTTACTTATAAGTAGATTTCACTTACTTTTATACGTAGCAAATAAGCTCTCTCCGTCTCTTCCCCCCTTTCTACGAGCATCAAATATCAATGGCCATTGGTTTGCACCAGAAGCCTGACTACCAACCTCAAATCTCCATTCTGTTTAGTAATTGGGATACGATGTGGAATATGTTCCCTGTTCCAAACCCACCCCAATTTTGCCCCAAACATTATTTTATTACTCTATTTTGTTTAATGTTCTACAATTTAAATGGTATTTTAAAATAATAAAAAAATTTAAAGAAAAAAGTTAAAGATGCAATAAACTAGGATATCCTCGCTCCGGTTGACCCTAGTTGCCATCTTTACTAAAATAATAGTCTAGGATAAACAAGATATTTAAACTAAAAATTGGGGAGCTAGTATGACTTTCGAAATGCGGGCAATGCTCCTACAATATCGTAGTTCTAAAGTTAAGAGCATCTCTAATATTAGTTTATTAATTTAAGCTCTGTTTGATGGGAATTAAAATTAAATTTTTAGTAAATTTTGATAAAAGTTGATGAAATACGTAGTTGAAAAATTGTAAATACTTTAAAATGTATGCTTAAAATTAGCTATTGACTTTTATTTCGAAGGATCAAAATAACATAAAATGAATATTCACAGTCAACATGGAAAGTGATCGAGACACAAATGTTTAGAAAAAGCTGTTTGGCCCGGGAGGGCCAAGCAGCACGGCTCCAAATGTTTAGATCCATTTAACGACGACGTTTCAATGTCTTAGAATGCATATAAAGAATGCTCTCGGTAGCCAACCCATTCGTTGCCCATCTCACATCATTAAAACAAGTTTGCCTAGCTTTAAGATTTTACTTATAAGTAGATTTTACTTATTTTTATACGTAGCCTTTACTTATAAGTAGATTTTACTTATTTTTATACGTAGCCAAACATACGAGATACCAAAAGGCCATTTTCTGATTAGCAGATAAGCTCTCTCTGTTTCTTCTCCCCTCTCTCTACGAGCATCAAATATCAATGGCCACTGGTTTGCTCCGGCGAGCGATAACTAGATGCCCAGCGACGGTGCAGGCGGCGAGAATAATCCTGAACCGGGCCCACGCGTCGGAAGCCCAGGCCCAGCAGGTGGAGCCGAAGGCGAAGTCTACCAGCAACCCGAAAACCTTCCAAATTTACAGGTGGAACCCGGACAGCCCGCAGAAGCCTGAGCTGCAGAATTTCGAGATTGATCTCAAGGAGTGCGGGCCTATGGTTCTGGACGCCCTAATCAAGATCAAGAACGAGATCGACCCGACCCTGACCTTCCGCCGCTCCTGTCGTGAGGGTATCTGCGGTTCGTGCGCTATGAACATTGACGGTAGAAATGGGCTTGCTTGCTTGACCAAGATCCCATCTGGGCCGCCAACTATGATTACCCCCTTGCCACACATGTTTGTGATTAAGGATCTAGTGGTTGATATGACCAATTTTTACAACCAGTATAAGTCGATTGAACCGTGGCTGAAGAGGAAGAGTCCACCGGAGACGCCAGGGAAGGAGATTTTGCAGAGCAAGGAGGATAGGAAGAAACTTGATGGTATGTATGAATGCATTTTGTGCGCCTGCTGTAGCACATCCTGTCCTAGCTACTGGTGGAATCCTGAGTCTTATCTCGGCCCGGCTGCCCTCCTCCACGCCAATAGGTAACTTTTTTTCCTCATATATTTTGTGTTTTAATTTTTGCTGATTTTTATTAGTAAAAAATTGAAATATTGTGAAATTAACTTGATATGAAGCGAGTTCGTAAGCAGGGCTTTTATGTTACACACAAATCATATTGGGGATAAATGTAAATAGTCTGTTCCTAGATGTATTTAAGCAATGGGAATCAATGAAAGAATGGGCTGCGGTCTACAGATAATTATTTAATTCTCTTAATACATTGCCAAAATGGGTGAAATACATTTATGCTAAGTATAATTATAAAGCAAAAAAAAAAAAAAAAAAAAAAAAAAAAAAAAAAAAAAAAAAAAAAAAAAACCCCCCCCCCC
>CAIGRF010044825.1:1214-15267 GCA_903798235.1 Fraxinus ornus | reverse complement strand
GAAGCAGAACAAGAGACTGAGGATGCACAGAAGGCCCACAAGCCTTACTCCATATCATTTCCCGACAATCCACCGATCATCAAGCCACCACTTCCTTTTCCACTGCGTTTTCAAAAAAAGAAATTTGATGCACAATTTGCTAAACTTTTAGAAAATGTCAAGAAAATTTATATAAATATTCCTTTTACAGATGCTTTGGAATAGATGCCGAACTATGCCAAATTCATGAAGGAGGTGATGTCAAAGAAGATGAAGCTAGAAGAGTAAGAAACAATGAAGTTGACAGAGGAATGCAATGCTATTCTTCAGAAGAAATTACCTCAGAAGAGAAAAGATCCGGGCAGTTTCACTATTCCATGCACCATTGGAGGCTCTTCTTTTGAAAAAGCACTTTGTGATCTTAGAGCAAGCATTAACCTGATGCCCTTATCAGTTTTCAAGAAGTTGGGACTTGGGGAGGTAAAATCGACAACAGTAACAGTGTAGCTAGCTGATCGATCACTCACATATCCATGAGGGATCATTGAAGATGTTTTGTTAAAGTTGACAAATTTATCTTCCCAACTAACTTCGTTGTATTGGACAGGGAGGAAGATAAGGAAATTCCATTGATTTTAGGTAGGCCATTTTTAACAACATGAAGGGCTTTGATTGATGTACAAGGAGGTCAGTTGACGTTGAGAGTGAATGATGAGGAATTTATGTTCAATATCTACCAAGCAATAAAGTTTCCAAATGATGCCAACACTTGCAACAAAATTGACTTCATTGAATCTATAGTGATAGAAGAGAAATTATTCATTGAAGACCCTTTAGAGCATTGTATGATGTTTAGTGCATCAAAGGGTGACATTAACATTTCTGGAGAGTACACAGGTAGTAAAGACTCAGTAGATTGCATATTGGCTATTGAGTCTTCACATACTGAAGATGATCCATCACAGAGCGAAGATATTCAACTTTTAATAGAGTTAAGCGATAACAAGGGTAATGAAGACTATAAAGTTGAGTTGAAGCAGCTACCAGATCAACTTCGATATGCATTGGAGGAAAATTCTACATCTCTAGTGATAATTTCCTCCTCACTCACCACAGATAAAGAAGATAGGATGTTAAGAGTATTGAGAAAACACAGGATGGCGTTGGGTTGGTCAATAGCTGATATCAAAGGTTTATCCTATGATTTGCATGTATAAATTCCTCATGGAGGACTCTTATAGGCCATCCATTGAACATCAGAGAAGACTAAACCCAGCAATGAAAGAGGTAGTTTGGGCAGAAATACTGAAGTTACTGAAGGCAAGGATTATATTTACCACCTCAGACAGTGAATGGGTTAGCCCAGTGCAAGTGGTGCCAAAGAAAGGTGAAATAATGGTGATCAAGAATGACAACAACGAGCTAATTCCTACAAGAACAGTAACTGGTTGGAGGGTATGTATTGATTACAGGAAGTTGAACAAAGTCACTAGGAAAGATCACTTTCTACTACTTTTCATCGATTAAATGTTGGACAGATTAGCAGGCTATTCCCATTATTGTTTTCTTGATGGCTACTCGAGCTACAACTAGATTGCAATAGCACCAGAAGATCAGGAAAAGACAACACTAACGTGCCCTTATGGGACTTTTGCCTACAAACGGATGCCATTCAGGTTATGGAATGCACCAGCCACTTTTCAAAGGTGTATGATGGCGATCTTTCCAGACATGGTAGAGGACATAATGGAGGTATTTATGGACGATTTTCTGTATTTAGTACTTCTTTTGACAACTGTCTTCACAATCTCTCCTTGGTATTGCAATGTTGTGAAGAAAAGAACTTAGTTCTAAATTGGGAAAAAGGTCATTTTATGGTACAAGAACGTATTGTGCTGGGCCACCATGTTTCAGTAAGGGGACTTGAAGTTGACATGGCAAAAATTGATACAATAGAAAAACTACCACCACCCACCAATGTTAAAGGTATTCGGAGTTTCTTGAAGGCATGCTGATTTTACAGAAAATTCATTAAAGACTTCTCTAAGGTAGCTAAACCTCTATGCAACCTCTCGGAGAAAGACACTACAGTCGTGTTTGATAAAGATTTCTTAAAAGCATTTGAAGCAATAAAGGAGAAATTATTTACAGCTCCAGTTATGATAACGCCAGATTGAGGTTAGCCATTTGAAGTCATGTGTGACGCCAGTGACTAGGGCAAAGGTATGACTAAATATTCTGAACAATTCACTATGCTAGCAAAACCCTAAAGGATCCCAACTGAATTATACTACAACATAGAAAGAAATGCTAGCAGTAGTTTTTGCATGTGACAAATTCAGATCCTATCTCATTAGCACCAAAGTAATTATTTTCATAGATCATGCTGCAATCAGATATCTATTTGAAAAGAAAGATGCTAAGCTACTTTTAATCAGACGGGTCTTGCTATTACAAGAGTTTGATGTAGAGATTCAAGATAAGAAGGGCAGTGAGAACGTCTTTGCACATCATCTCTCAAGGCTGGAGAATGAAAAGGTGGTGGATAATAATCAAATTATAGAGACTTTTCCGGATGAGCTACTTTTGGCAGTTTCTTCAAGGATTCCATGGTATGCAAAATTTGTTAACTATATAGCATGCGGGGAATTGCCACCTGACTTGACTCACCATCAAAAGAAGAAATTCCTTCATGATGTTAAGTCATATTTGTGGGACGATCCATTACTTTTCAAGAGATGCGCTGATAGAATAATCAAGAGGCGTGTTCCTATGGAAGAAGAAACAAAATCCATCATGGAGCATTGTCATTCATCACTCTATGGAGGTCATTCGGTCCTACACGCACTGCTTCCAAGGTACTACAATCCAGATTTTACTGGCCAACTTTGTTCAAGGATTGTTATGTTTTTGTAAAAACATGTGACCGCTGTCAACACACGGGGAACATTTCGAGGCATCACGAACTATCGTTAACCAATATACTTGAGGTAGAACTGTTTGATGTATGGGGCATCGATTTCATGGGTCCTTTTCCACCATCCTTTGGCCAGGTGTATATTCTCCTTGCAGTAGATTATGTATCCAAATGGGTTGAAGCCATTGCTACACCTACTAACGATGCAAAGGTAGTTTTGAGGTTTCTACGGAAAAATATCTTCACTCGTTTTGGCATGCCTAGGGCAATAGTAAGTGATGAAGGTACACATTTATGTAATAAATTTTTCAATTCCCTTTTGGCTAAATACAATGTCAGGAACAAATTGGCACTTGGTTATCATCCCCAAGAAAATGGGCAAGTAGAAATATCCAACAGAGAGATCAAATAAATTTTGGAGAAGACAGTGAATACCAATCGCAAGGACTGGTTACACAAGCTAGATGGTGCTCTTTGGGCATGAACACCAATGGAATGTCACCATACTGGCTAGTATTTGGAAATGCGTGTCATCTACCAGTTGAACTTGAGCATCAAGCTTACTGGGCAGTGAAAAAGTTAAACTTGGACATGAAATTAGCAGGTCCACAACGTTTGTTGCAACTTAACGAATTAGAAAAATTTCAGAATGATGCCCATGAGAATGCAAAGATATATGAAGAACGAACAAAGCTGTGGCATGACAAGATGACTAAGGAGGGAATTCAAGCTAGGAGAACAAGTCCTTTTATTCACTTCTCGTTTGAAACTCTTTCTTGGAAAGCTTAAATAACAATGGTCGGGACCATTTGTAATTTGTAAAGTATTTCCTTATGGTTCAGTGGAACTGGTAAGCAAGGATAGATCCACATTCCAAGCAAATGGACAACGCCTCAAGCATTACTATGGAGTGGAAGATCGAGAAGTGGATGAGATTGCCTTTGAAGAATCAACCTAAATCCACATCTACGTATAGCTAATGACCTTAAAAAAGTGCTTCTTGGGAGGCAACCCAAGTTCTATACCTTTCTTTTCGTTTTAAGTACTTTCAATCGGTTTCCATTTTGATTACGTTAGTAATGTTGTTTTATTTTTGGTTTTATAGGTACAATCTCAAAAAAAAAAAAAAAACGTTTTTGCCTGTTATTTGCAGAACTATTGGGTGCCACGGCGCCATGCTCCTTTAAAAAAAATTCATTTTTTTTTCCAGTGTGTAGGGCGCCAAGGTGTCCGTCCCATTTAAGAAAAAGAAAAAAACGGGGGAAAGCCCCCTAGTTTTTCGTTTTTATATTTCTCATCCTCCTCTCCTCTCTACCCCCCCAATCCCCTTAACCCTAGTTTTCAACCAAAAAATTAAGATTTTTCCCTCTTCAAATCTAATTGTTATCCCACATTCTTTTACCACTTGTTTATTCTTGTTTATCTAACCCACTTGACTTACTATTTGATTGTGGAGACTCCTACAACTTCAAGGTAAGATCTTTAGTCACTCTCTTCCATAAAATTGCTTAGTTTTTTGTAGAAACTTCTACCTTGTTTGGATAATGCTTGGTTGGGAAATTTTAATTGATTGGGTATGTATGAATGTTATAACTGTTTGCTCATAATTTAGTAAAGTTATTGCTTACAAGTTGTTTGTGAAAATGCCTAAGTGAATGTCTAAGCGAATTTTTGTATCAATCTTGCCTTTGTAACTTTGAAATTGCTACTTAGGCCTCAATTGTTGATCTAATTTGGTATATTTCTCTCCTAAATGTGACCTTGCAGTGAACTCATTCCCCGTGCTGCCGAAAAAGAAGTCTAAAGTCACAGAATCATCGTCGTCTACTGCTAATTATGATCGAAGACATTTTGTAAGCGCCGCGGTGGAAGAGAGATATATGCATTCGGTGGTACATAGGCATTGCATCCCGGAGCGAGGTTTTGAGAAGCTATTACCGGAACAAATTCAGAATTTGGGATGGCAAATGTTTGCTTTCCAACCTCGGGCGTGTTCCATCCCTCTAGTGAAGAAATTTTATGCTAATGCCAAGGAACATGACGACTTCAAAGTTTTTGTAGGTAGTCGTTGGGTTAAATTTGACAGTGTCTCTATCAACAGATTTTACCACACACAGGATATTCCCAATTATGACTACTCTAATTACGGGATGAAGGAGTTGACCCCACTAGCTTGATTCACACACTAGCTCGCGCAGGCACGGAATAGAAACATAATGCTAGTGCTATTGCAAAATGTGGCATTAATTTATATCTGGAAAATTAATTCCTAGTAGCAACATCAGTAAGGTGACAAGAGAACGAGCTACATTGAATTACGCCATCCAAATGTGACACTCTATTGATATGGGCAAGATCATTCAGAATAGCATCCTATGCATAATAACGGGGCCTGCCACCGATAACTTGGGACATCCATCCCTAGTACATGATCTTTGTGTACAAAAGAGGATTGCTACGCGAGATTCTGATGAGGTCTTACACCCTAAGCCATCACTCACGCGGGACCTCCGGGATAAGCTAGAGGTACATCAACACATGGCCAGTTTATCTCAACCATCACAACCAGCACATACTCCTCCTTCTTTACAACCTTGTGACCCTATAGGGAATATACTTGGGTCGCTTAAGAGAATGTACTTGTGCATGACCCGCTAGTAGGATGGCATGCAAGATCGAATGGACCAGTTATAGAGTTCCATGTATAGCCAGTTTCAATATCAGAATGATTGCTTTGTAGCATGGCCTCTACATATCCCGGGATTGCATTCTCCCCACCACCAACGTTCCCAACTCACTCCCAACCTCCAGCTTCACCGGACGACGACGAGGTCATCTAGTGTCGTGTTTGAGGTATTCTCCCATCTTTTCATTCATTTTCACATTGAGGACACTATGTTATTCAAGTTGGGAGGGGGGATTACGGCATTTACTTTTTTTCTTTTAAATAATTTTTTTTTTTGCATGCTTGTGTGGGTTGGATAACATTGTTAGCATTTATGCATATATATTTGTGAATATGAGTCCGTTGTGAGTGATGAATAAGTTATATACTTGAGTTAAAGTCTTACTTATCCTTGCAAACAAATGTGACATAAATGCATGTGAATTGAGTATAATGTTGGACATGAATAAGTCAATTCACAAATGATGTAGGTGAGATTAGTGACCTTAGAAGCTGATCCAAACAACCTCTAAAAAAAATTTCACTTTTCATAACCAATCTTAGGATAGTTTGGATAGTGAAATTGTTGTTGGAAAACATAGATGTAGATGTGGATTCTGTGTGCAAAAATTTGTGTACACTGCAGAGATCAATATGATGAAAATGAGTGAAAACCTTAAGTTAGGGGTCAAATTTTAGAGAATGAGTGTTTAATAAGGGATATTTCACCGATCATGGTAAAAAGAAAAATATATATGAAAAAATATAAAAACTTGGACGACCATAATAATCTCATTGTTAAACATCTATTCGTAGCTTTTATGACTCGAGTGAATAAGTCTGCAAATGTTTAAAATCCGATGCCCTAAAGTTATTTGACTCAGGAGTCATCGGCCTAAAACTCGCTACAGAGGTATTTATAAAGCTTAATGGATAGGTGCCTACACAAAGAGTATAAAAAAAAAGACGCACTATATACCGTGATTTGCCCCGAACCCTCATTTTAGAGAATTAAGCCGTTGACAATTGGGTTAGTCACTTAGTTGATTCTTGGAGGTTGAAGTAGTCGAAAATAGGAGAATCCTCATTAAATGATGTGTTGAACTGCATTTAGTGACAACTACCAGAACTAGAGAAGGTGATGAGTTTTGTTAGCAAACTATAGATTTTACCTAAAAAAATGAGCGAAAAGAAAATAAGTTTGGGGGTGTGCGACTTCCACGAGTGGAGTAAAGAATAAGAGACTTTTGTTGGGAAATGAATGAGCTTATGAATGTACAGCGTTTTATTTGGTTTCTCTTACGCACATGTTTTGCATTGGAAAGGTAAAATTTAACTTTGGTACTATGACTTTGAAATAGTTCACGAATTCGATATCACGTTCTCAACGCTGAGCCATAAAAACAATCTATCCAACTAAATAGTTTATTTGAGTTGTGTGTTGATATGTGTTATTTATACACATTTAACTATGTTTTGTGTTGTTTTATGTTTGCTAGAGGACAAGCAAAGAACTAAGTTTGGGGGTGTTTGATGAGTGAAATTAACTCATTAAACAAGTTCCTTTAAATCATAGTTTTTAGTTTGTTCTTAAGCATTTGTGAGCGCTTTGATGTGTGTGTTCGTGTTGTTTTGTAGTTGGACAAATTGGATGAAAACGGAGTGGTTTGGAGCTTGAAATGGAGCTATGATGATGATCATGGAAGGAGGTATGACATGAAGATGAGGGAAGATAAAAATGAAGTGGAGAGAAGACCAAAAAATTAGCAAAATAAATAAAGAACAACAACAACAAAGGATGAGGCAGAATGTTGGGCGTCTAGGCTCTACATTTGGGGGCCTAAAAAAAAATGCAGAACGGCTAGCGCCTTGATCTGGAGAAATGTTGGTACCAAGGCGCTAACAAAGAGATTACTACTACGAAATTCTACGTCTACAAAACGTACAATTAAAGGATGAACAAGAACAAAAGTAGAAGGTGGAATATGATCAGTAGGTGGTAGTGGTGGAGCAAAGGAAGAAGACGATGGAATGTTAGTGGTGGAAGTATGAAAGTTAGATCGAGATGGAGGAATATCAGATAGATCAATAGAAAGCAGATAACCAATATGATCAGCGGCTCAGCTGGCTTAGAAGGAAAAGAAGATAAGGAACATGAGATTTACTCCGTGAAATGGTAGTATGGCCAATAGGTCGAGAAAACCCTCTTCGTAGTCCCGTCGGGAAAAGTAGCCCCAAAAATTGTGACAAGACAATGAAATATACAGGCGTAAGGAAGATCAATCCTAGTACAAGTCACACAAAAGGTACGCAAAATATGAAGGCATATGAAAATAGGAAGATCTATAGGGTCTCCATGCAAAAGTGCATAAAGAAATCCGATTTTATCTATAGGTAAAGAAGAGGTATGGGAAATTGGCCACAGATTTGTGCACATAATGTGCAACAAAATATGTCGATCACTTGGAAGGGATCCATTACGAATCGAAATCAGACGCCCTCCCAAAGGGCTGTTAAAAAGTGTTGATTGGACAAGAGAGTCCATAGGGAGGGTTTGAAAAGACAAATATGGGAATAACGGGTGGACAACCAGCGGATTGTGGATATTGGATATGTTGTCAGGATTGATCTTGTCTTACCCTTAAGAAAGACCTTAAACTCGATCGCTAATATAGTGAATATTAGTCTGGACAAAGAGACTAGGCGGGGGGTGACAACTCATCCAGTAAAGGCTCCCATTCATGCGATGTGAAGATGACAGCAAGATCGAGGAAAGATTAGAAAGGATTACCTCACGCTCTACCATAACATGGCGTAAGGAAAAATGAGTCACAAAGATATCCTGGGCAGTAGATGAGATGAATCTAGACCTACTATAGGAAGTCAAAGCACTAGATGTCTATGCGGCAGTCCTCACTCTCTTAGGCAGCATGTGTGACAAACTTACAATACAAACACATCAATAGATGCAACTAAAGATGCTATATACCTTGATTAAAAGGCAACTAATGATATGCATGGAAGCACTTGAAACGAGGCAAATAGGCCATAGTTCGCTAAACAGTACAAATGTAGTCAACATATACCAGAATCTAGACAGACGTGAGTCATTGACAAAGGTCGTGTGATACAAGGACAAAGGTGCCATGATGCCTTGATGCGGAGGTGATGAGGTGCTTTGACATCGTATCGCGGTGCCTTGACGTTGGGTGGACGCATGACAAACGTGTAATATTACGTCAACGTTAAACTCAAAGAAAAATTCGTCAAATGTGCAATCTAAGGACCAAAATGTGTTCCAAGTGTGAATGTGCAATGTTCATGAAATATTATTCCAAAAATCAACGAAGAACATTAATGTGACATTTTATCAAACATATGGCATCTATTGACAAAATTCCAATGCAAAGAAGTGTACAAATCACGGTAAATCCAACACATTCTTCACACGATCAAGCCAACATCTACATCCTATCCCATCCTCCATCAAAAGTGAATCCAAGAAAAATCTCAAAAACCTGAAAGTCCTAATTCACGAGGTCTAAGCTTTAAACTCGAAAATATATGAAACAAATGATGCAATGAGGCACGAGAACACATTATAATCTCCTAAACATGCAGCGTAGATGGATGAATTGATACACAAATAAAAAAGAAAAAAAAAATCCAAAAAATTTCAAGAAGAAATAAAATAGGGTTTTGCCATTTACCTTCGAAATTTATAGAAATTTGAAGTTATGCCACCAAAATATTGAAGAACTACGTCCAATGGATGATTGAAAGAACCAATTGATGTTGGGTATGAAGATTTTAGTGAAAGAAATCGCGAGAGGAATGGAAATGATGAAAATGTGAATTTTGGGATTACGCATTTTAATTTGAAATGTTGGCTTGTCGCTTGAGCGAAACTCGAGAGCTAGGCTAGTGACAGAGCCTTTGCATTTGACGCTCGAGAGATGCCTCATCGCGAAGCAGAGGAAAATTTATCGACAAAAATAATACCTTATTTTTGAAAATTTCGACATATAACATTTTTTGTAAATCATGGCACATACTCCAACATATATGGTAACTCAAAAATGCAATTGATCACAAGTGACACATAATCAATGAATAGAAAAACTTTTTCACATACTCAAATCAAGTTTAAATGAAGTAAATTGTATAAGTAACTCATATGTGAAAAGTGCTACTAATTTCCTGTGAGCAAGACCTCAAACCTTAAATTTGTGAGAAATGACATGCTAAATATTACTGTAGAGTGAGTATTTTATTCTATTAGTGAACTAGGGCCTATTTAACAATGCAACTCTTATTTTCATGTATATTTTTATTTTCTCTCCCCTGAATTTCAGCATATATAATAATAATTTTTTTACATCTAATATGCAGACCATTCTCCGTTAAGTCACTTAGGTGACCCATGTAACAAGATTTTGGTCGATGACTCCAAGTCAGAAGATCATAGGGCATCAGGTTTTGAGAAACCTCGTAAGCTTAGTTGTTCGAGTCAAATAGGCTTCGAGAGATAATATATGATGATCAATTTTTCTTTTTAGGGAGTATACTATAACTTAGGTCAACTAGTTAATGGTCAATTCATATTTAAGGTCATCTTATCAACATGACAACCATCCCAAATCTTACACGCGGTTAAGACTTACTCACAAGATCATGGTGTGTGTTGTGCATATAATACATGAAGATATCTATACCAAGTACTCCACATTAAACTTAAACAAAGCAATGAAAACTGCGTTGCTGTTCATCAGATGTATGCATACTAGGTCACAAAAGCATATTCAAGTAAACCAGATAATGTCCAGTAGTTTCAAAAAAAAAAAAAATCTCTTTTTTAAATAAATGAATAAGATCAAACAAAATAAATATACAGAGAATTAGATACATGTATAAATGAAAGAACTCTATGAACTGTACATACATGCACCTAAGTACCTAATCAAAGAGGTACACGGACTCCACTAACTTTCCGTAGAGACTTAAAACATAAGACCATCTAAGGGCTTGGTAAACAGGTTAACTATTCTCTATAGAGATGTGCTCAAGAGTTACAACACGAATCTCTACAAGTTCTCTGATAAAGTGATGTCTTATATCAATATGTTTGGTCGAAGAATGTTGAACAAGATTTTTGGAAATATTAATGGCACTAGTGTTATCACAATACACAATCATAGTACCTTGTTCAATTTCATAATCACTCAACATCTCCTTCATCCAAAGTAGTTGAGTGCAGCAACTACATGCAGATATATATTCGGACTCGACATGGATAATGATAATAGCACATTTATTACGTTTCTCACCCATTAATTTTGCGTTTCTATGATTATTTGATGCATAAATGCACTAAATACTTCTATATCTTGGTTTAGGTGACAAATGGATGAAAACGGTGGAAAATGGAAGAAACAAGTGAAAATGGATCAAAATGGAAGAAAGTGAAGGTTCAGAGACTGAAGAGCAAATATTTTAAACTTGTTTCCAACCTTGTGATGAAGACTCGAGAGCGTTAGAGGTCAATTGGATGAAAAAAAGAGTCAAATGGATGAAATATAGCCAAAACATGATCACAAATTAGCTGTCAAACTGGAAAGTTTTGCACCGATTTTCAGCCTTATATTGAGACTAGTTTTTGACATGAAAAACGATCGAATTTAAAGATGGTATCTGAAGAAAAGTTGTAGCCCTTTGAGTTATCTTTCCAACACAACTTGAATCCACTCAATCTAACATCGGGAAAGAAAGTATGGCCCAAACACGCTACAAGGTGTGCTCTCACACCAATAAAGCCTTAGCTGCCCAATTCCTTGAGGTGCGCACCTCAAGCCAAAACGCAAAATTTTTTCAGTTTTCTTGTTTGATTGAAACACGTATGGAAATCTAATCGTCCACCATATTTAAGTACCAAAACATTCTAGAACGCATAGGATTTATCTCCTATCAGTTTTCTCTCAAGTTTGGCTCAAGAACTCCAAGAAAGGCTAAAGAAATTGGTGAAGCAAGGGAGGAACTTATTCGGATTTGGTGATTTCACGTCATTTATTTATGCTTTTTGGTATTTATTTTGCTAAACACTTCTAGATCTAGATTTTCATCTTTATGAGTTAATTGTGAAATCGATTTAACATGTATTAAGTTTTTTCATAGAATCAATCTTGTTTTTTCTATCAAACAATTGAACTAAGTGTTGAATTTCTATTTCATTAAATCTATTGGTGTAGTTATCTACTTTCTTATGCTATATGTATATGAATGATTTACAATCTAATTTCAATAGATAATTGTGATAATTGTTAAGGGAATCTAGAATTTGGTAGTAAAATTATGAATTAAATTGGTCTTGATTGCTAAATTTTTCGATTAGAGTACCGGGATGAAGGTCTCTAATTGTTCCATCAATTTGAATAAACGATGTTGATTGGTTTGATATGAATCAGGAAATTCTAATGCTTACTACCTTAAATCACTGAATTTTATCTCACATTTTTTTTTTATATTAATTTCATTGATCAACAATTCAGCCCTTCCGCAAATTTAAGAGAACAATTCACCCCTTTTGGAACATTTGACAACTTTTCCATCTCTTTGTGGACATAACACCCCAAAGCTACACTACAACACCACGTAAATCTTTGGGCGTAATCAGATAATGAGATAAAATTTTATTTCTTACTCATCCAGCTAAGATTAGTATTAACATAAAAACAGCCCCTCGATGTGCTCTTTCTATCATCGACATTCCCAGCCCGCACGGCATCAGAATAGCTGACAAGATCAATATTAGAATCTCTAGAGTACAAGATTTCATGATCTATAGTGGCATCAACATATCGAATGATACATGTCACATCACTTAAATGAGATTCCTTGGGATCAGCATGAAATCTTGCACAAATTCCAACACTAAATGCTATGTTAGGTCTACTTGCAGTAAGATAAAGTAAACTGCCTATCAGTCACCTATTTAGTGTGTGATTGAGACTTTTACCCGTATGATTATGACCTAACTTAACATTCGTGTTCATAAGTGTTTTGATGTGTTTCTTGCTATCTAGCCCAATTCTTTGGACAATGTCTTTGGCGTACTTTGATTGAGATATGAATGACCCATCATCAGTTTGTTTTTCTTAGAAACTAGGAAAGTAACTTAATTCTCCAATCATACTAATCTCAAATTCTTGTTTCATACATTCAACGAGTTCATGAGCAAGAAAGTTAATTGGAGAACCAAAGATGATGTCATCAACATAAATCACTGCTATGGTGATGGTTTCTTCAATGTATCTTATGAATAAAGTCATATTTGTACCATATCTTGAAATATCATGTTCCACGAGGTATGCAATTAGTCTATCATATTAAGCTCTAGGAACTTGTTTAAGACCACATAAGGTTTTATTCAATTTATAGACATAATGTGAAAACGTAGGATCGTTAAATCCTTTAGGTTGTTCAACATAAGCCTCCCTTGAGGTATTCCATTCAAGAAGGCACTCTTGACATCCATTTGATATAACTTGAACCCTAAGGTATAAGCAATAACAAGAAGAATCCTAATGGATTCAAGGTGAGCTACAAGAGAAAATGTCTCATCAAAGTCAACACCTTCAACCTGGGTGTGTCCCCGAGCAATTGACCTAGCCTTATTCCTAGTTATGATATTTTGATCATCGATCTTATTCTTAAATATCCACTTAATACTAATAACATTACAATTATGAGGCCTAGGTACCATACACCACACATTATTTCTCACAAATTAGTTTAGCTCCTCATGTATTGAATTCAACCAACATTCATCCCTAAGAGCTTCTTTCACCTTTTTAGGCTTAATCTGGGAAACATAACTAGCAAATGTAAAGTTATTTAAAACCCTCTTGTGTAGTCTCATCACTTCTTCTAAATCCCCAATGATGTTGACTTTAGGATGATTAGATTTAACTCTAGATGAAGGTTCTTTAGGAGGTTTGGATTTATCACTAGGTGAATGTTCGACATAAAGTATTTAAGTTTTACTAGGAGATAGTTCACTAGGAAAGTTGGAACTAGTGTTAGGAGATGATTCCTTCTTTGGAGTGTCTAAACCTTTAAGTGGTTGTGGAGATTCGGGAATTGATTTTTCTTTACGATCAGTCACCTTGATAGGATCTACACTAGTGTGATCTAACTCATCCCAATCTCCTACACATATAAGTCTAGCTCTGCAATGGTATTTGCTTATATAATTGTTGTTTTTTACGATTTTGATAAATTGGTGGTAGCAAGAATCACTACACAGAATATGTAAATGCTATTATGTTCTAAGAGTATTTAGAGAAACAAGAAAATTATTTAATAAAATTAGTATTCAATAAGTTCCTTCCAGTCACTATGCCAAAAATGAGCTTTTGCAGCGGCCAAAAAAAAACGTTTTTCCAAGTGTTGCGAATGTCGGTGTTGCCGTTGAGGGAAGACTTTTTGCAGCGTTT